>CAEFZY010076053.1:0-27626 GCA_903066815.1 Brachyrhaphis roseni
GACCATTTTTACACAAAA
Organism: Brachyrhaphis roseni; assembly: GCA_903066815.1. NCBI lineage: Eukaryota > Metazoa > Chordata > Actinopteri > Cyprinodontiformes > Poeciliidae > Brachyrhaphis > Brachyrhaphis roseni. The sequence goes on from CAEFZY010076053.1 coordinate 19, forward strand.
AAAATGTTTTGATCTAATCCATTTGACTGTCGCTCTGGCTCTCTCTTTTTTATATATATATATGGATATATATATATATATATATATATATATATATATATATATATTTAGCTACTGCCTTAAATCACATTTCCCCCTGAGTAATATTAAATGTTTAAACTTAACAGCATGGGTAGGTTTGCAGTTGTTCCAAAGATTTGGTGATTATTAAAAAAAAAATACTTGAAATATTGTTTAGTAATTTAAGTCTGCTTCAAACTTTTCCACATAATAATTCCTGGCTTGTCTGGTGTGTTCTTTGGTCATCATAATACTGTTCTTTCCTTAATGTTCTCTAACAAATCTCTGAGGCAAAGTTATGGGCTATGGAGCCTTAATCTCACCATAAATATAGAACAGATGTATTTATACTGATATTAAATAATACTCAGCTGGACTCTACTTTCTAACTTGGTGACTTCTGAAGGTTTTTATTTGTGAAAAAGCATTAAAAGCGTGTATTATGTTTCTTCCATTAAACAGTTATACACTGCTCCGTGTTAGTCTAGCACATAAAGTCCTAATGATATATTCCGTGGTTTATGGTAAAGTTCAAGGCGGATGAACACAACACTGTATGTTGGTAGCAAATGTGTAGAAACCTGGGCATTGCACAACCCGTCACTCATCGGCAGCGTAAAGAAATTCCATATATGAGAGCACGGTGACGACAGAATCATAACGTTTGTAAGTTTTCTTTCTCCGATGGCAACAGAAAGATGGACCAGGGTTTAGGAATGCTCAACAAAGTACGGATTATTTATTAAAGGATTTTCTGTGTGGTCAGAACCCCAAAAATGTGCTACTTTACTTTCCAGCAGGACAACATAAACTAACCAAGCTTGAAATGTTAGAAAATAACTCTTCCAATAAAATCTGGAAATCTTGTTTAGTAGAACAGAAAGGGCTGAAAGCTGCCTTTGGAGGCTAGCAATTTATAACATTTGAATTTTACTAATTTTAAGCGGTCAAAATGATAATAATATTGTAAAAAAGTGAAGTAATCTCAACAAGATGTTGTAAAATGGGAACACTTGCAGTGATGTGACAGCTTTAACCAACAAATTCATTTAAACCCTCAGAGAAATAGCCTCTAAGAGGGGATTAACAACAGGAATGATCTGTTTTCTGTGGACTACCTTGTGTTAAATGGAGTCATTTTATGTTCTCAGTCCACCTTGTTTGGGCTCCCATAGAGGCCTCTCAACACTAATCATATCTCCACTTAGGTTGTCATAACAATCTCCTATCTTCCCATCGCTCCGTCTCTTATTTTTCTTTAATGTACCATTTCTTCCAGTTTCAACCACTCAATCTCATCCAACTGCCTATATTTGCATTTTATCAGTGATTCATAGTTTGTCCGTAATGTCATCATTAAAAAATAAAGCAAAGACTAATTTTATTCCAGATTCCTTTCTGACTGCATACATGCTTGTGAAATCATTTTGTTTACTTTAATAGCTCCGTCTCTTTAGTGTCCTAGCCAAAAATATGTTTTGTATGACTAGCTGCATATTTTGCCACTGACTTTGTTCTCTGCTTAATGGTAGAGGTTTTTAATGTCCCATGTTTAGAAAAACGCTGTTGATACTTGTAGAATGCTGCCTGTAATAAAATTCCAAGGGGGGTGAAAAGGGGATGTCTTGGCATGAATTTGGTCTAAACTTTAGGGCATTAAATACAGCATAAAACCTTGGCTGTCAGTAATAGGCTTTAAAAGCTGAACAATAAAAGTCAGAAAAATGGTGGCGGGTGTCCAAGTTACATCAGTAGCAGGTGAATCAGCTTTTTGCCTCAGCTTGTTAGTCCTCTGCTGTACTCGTTAGGGAAGATGAGAGCAAAACGGGGGAATTTATACTTTTTAGAATTGTAAGGAATTCATTTTAATTTAATCATTGAACATTTAAAAATAGAAATATTTTAATAGTCTGAAACTTGAAATAGCATTTTGGAGCAACATAATGTATCTTTGTTCTCACTAAAATCAATCACCTTGTGTTGAGGGTTCATAGTTTAGACAGTTCCCAGCTGAGTGATGATTTGTATGGACTCCTGGAGTTTTACATCTGGAATAATACTGTCACTAGGCAAAATGAATAGATCTGAATAAAATGGTATAGCAAATCAGCAAAGTGCTGACAACCCATTGTCTGCTCATTACTTTAGCTTAACTGAAGTGATTCGTTAACATTTCACATGTTGTTTTGCACAGCAGGTAGACATGTGTAAATGTATCTTTCAGTAAAGTAATACAATATAAAATTTAGAAAAAAATCTGACCTTTAAATATATTTATTTATGTTAATATATGTTTATTTATTTATTTTTTTTTAGCCATTTTTAACCTTTTCGAATACAGGTAAAAAAAGAAAAGAAAAAATATACAATGCTGAAAAAAGGACAAAACTAATACAGATACAGATTATGTCAATGGCAAGAACTCAAAGTGTTGAAGTGTTTTTACAAAATTTTCCGTTTTTGTACCAATTTTGTTAATACTATGGACAACCTTGTTTGGATAATATTGTTTTTTGCTGTGTAATTTAACTTCAATTTATTGCAGAAAACTTGCTTATTTGTGGATCTTGTCATAGAACATAGGAAAATTCATCTTGGGATGCTGAAGTAAGTAGGTGCAATGCTACTTGACAGAAGTTAAAAAGACTGTAGATGTCAGCTTCTGTGGTAATTATAAAATAGTTTCCCGTGTGCTTTTTAATGAATATTAAAGTATATTTGGTGTGTGAACTGCAAAAATAGGGAGTTACTGCTGTTTTAAGGGTTTGGTATTCACATATTTTAACCATTTGCAGGCTGTAAAACATTTGTATCAAAAAATATCATAATCTCTCCTCTGCTTGGTTTAATTTGGTTTGGTTTAATTTAGGCTTTATATTTTAGATTAGTATCCTCCTGACATGTTTGACAAACTATCTACAGTTTTTTGGCAGAGGCCAGAACATTACTTTAATAATCTGATTTTTCAGAGTTCATAATGCCATGTAGTCTAATGAAATTCATTGGGCGTTGATAAGTTCCTCTGCTCAAAGCATCACAGATTCGTCACCATAGTTAACAGTGAGCATGAGATGCTTCTGGATGTTGTAATCTTGGATTTACCCAATGTGGATGGATTGTTACTATAAAGCTTAGTTTTATTCTCACTTCAACAAAAAACTTTGTTCTATTGAAAGTCACCACAGTGGTTGGCAAACACCACACATTTTCATTTGTGATGAAATGAAAATGTGTGGTGTTTTCATTTCATCACAAATGAAATGAAAACAGAATGGATGTTTTTCAGGTCTGAACACCTGGTTGGCATTTTGATCATTCTAATGGTTTTAGTGAGGATTTGTTGACTCCAAGAAGGCAGTGTTTGCTGCAATTCTCCAACACAAAGTTTTGGATATTTTCTTTAACCTTTCTTGCCACCATCGTGCGTATTTGCAAGATAAATGAAGGGTCCTGAATCAACCTAGTGACCATTAGCTTAATTAAATACATATCTGGTTCATGTCATAGTTACACCCCAAAGAAAGATGAAGTCATATGTTACTAATCAAAAGGTCCTTTACACTCTGATCAACTTAAAAAAATAAAGTATAAATGTATAAAAGCTAATGCTCAGTCACATTAGTTTTATGGGAATTATTAGAGGTGCAAATAAGTGTGGCACTGATCATTTTGTAAAATGCAATTATTTCCTAATGTTGGCCTTTCTCATCTGTGAATAATTCTACGTATGGTAAATTAGAGGTTGGTTGGGCTGCTAATGTTTTTGTTTGAAATTATGCTACTGCAATAAAAGACAGATTTGTTTTGAAAGCTGTTACACATCTTGACCAAGGACACCAGTAAATGTGGAGTGTGCTATAAACAGAAAACATAACGTGCTGTGCTTGGTAACAAAATTTTGGGGAAATAACATCAAAACTTGCTCTGTCTCTTTATGGCACAAATGAAGACAAAGGGTCTGAATGCTCCTAACAGAGTTATAATAGAAAGGGCTTCAAAACACCTTTCATTCTGTCCTTTAGCTTTAAAAACACTCAACCATCCTTTGTAAATCAAGAGATTATTTTGTCTCCAGATTCTTTGAGACTGCAGCTCTTTATAGGAGCTGTAGCAGACTTTTACTAATTAGTATCCCTTTTAATAAATATGTGGTTGAGATCTAAAGTGTGAACAGCACAGCTGAACAGCCAGTCATATTTAAAACTTTGCAATGTTTTTATTTTATTTTTCCAACTGCTTTTATGTAGCAATATCTGTTTGTATTTAACCAACATCATTAATACAGCAAAGCTTCCATGATGCATTGGAATAATCTATGTATTTAAGTTTTTGCTGACTGTTTCAAGTTGCCGTTTCAGTGATGCAAACATCACAGCTTAGCTGGAGCTTAGTGTCAGTCTGTTTCCCTGTTATAGTGCAGCTTTCTTTGTGTACATATTTCCATAATCTCATCACACTTAAAACTGCAAACATAAAAAAAAAAAATAGTGATGATAAAATACAACCAGAAATCATTTATTGGCTGCTTAATGAGACTGAATAAGATAAAGGAGTTGCTCACAATAAAGTAAAGTTGAGTTTCTACGTATTTCAGCTTTTTCATGCATCAGCTTTTGCAAGTTTCTGTTTTGATGCTTTCTGTGAAAGTTTTGCTTTGCAATTTTAGTTTGAAATTTTCTGGTATGTTAATGTTTGAACTTTAAATGAGGCAGTAAATATCATAAAAATTACATTTAACATTAAATCATATTGTTAAAGGCACAATAAAAAAAATGTGAGTGTCAAGAACTGTACAGAGCATGATAGTAATAACACAGATAGTTTTCCTTTTTTATTCTTTTTTATTGAATTTCAGCTTTTTTTTCTTTAGTTGTATGTTGCTATTTGAAATGTACTCTTCTCAAAACACTTCATTTTTATTATTTATTATTCATCCCCTTATAGATTTAAGGTTTAAAGTAACTTTTAATTTAACCAATCTCGTCTGGTTGTAAATAATGTTTTAGACTCGCTCAGCCAGAGTCCTGACTTGAATCCGACAGAGAATTTGTGGAGGGAACAAAATATTATGGTGATTTTAGAGGAACAATCCAACTTCTAAGACCTGAAGTTCTTCACCAAAGATAAATTGTTCAAATACTGGTAGAGTCATGCAAAATTAGTCAGCATTTAAAAGATTTTTAATTGATTATTGAATATAATAATAATAAATTAAAGGTTAAGGTATAACACAGCTTAACATTAAATTTTTTATACATTAAAACAGATATAATTGCGCTCAAAACTGGTACTACTTTTATTATGTTATCTTTTGAGGGTTTCATTTTGTAAAAACACTTGAATGAACATTTAGATTCATATTTGTGGGGTGTATCAATAATTTTGAGCTCAACTGTAAGCATGTTCACACCTTTATTTATTTTTTTTATTTCCCTGCAGATGTCGATGAGTGCGCGACTGAGTACAACGGAGGGTGTGTCCACGAGTGCATCAATATCCCAGGAAATTACAGGTGCACATGCTACGACGGTTTCCGTTTGGCCCATGATGGGCACAACTGTCTTGGTGAGTAAATCTGCTTGCACAGTTCCAGCAGCAGCAGCCTTTCTTCTGTATGTTTTTGTCAAACGATTTAACTGTAGAGCTGAAGTTTGTCATAGAAAAATCCTTTGTTAGGAGAATATTTATTAAGAATATGTATCACACTTGGTCTGATTTGGGCATTAAGTCGGTATAGCTTGTTTTTTCAGCATGCCTAAGGTCGTTTTAGGAATGGTGATGTATGACTGAAGGCTGGTTTGAACTCTTATTACTTTGCTGCTTCGGATATCTGCTACTTCCTTGCTCAAGGAGCGGTTATTCTACACATATGTTTTTACAAAACGAAAATTGAAACCTTTTTTATAATAAGCAGGATGAAAGGGAGAAAAAAATTATGAAAAGATTTACACTGAGCTGAGAGCTCAGAGCGAGCCGTGAGTCGTCGATTTTTCCCATGGTGTAAAATTTCACCAGTGTGCCGTTCGACCTGGCCTCACACTAGACCTGTAACGCTTAAACGGTTGTGAAATTAAGGGGGATACAGCTCCCTTACTGCTGCTGCTAGTTGCTTAACATAGACATCATCCACCCACCCCCATTCTGTTTCTCTGTCTTGCTCCTTCTTTCCCGTTCCCCCACCCTACATTCCTTTTGTTTTGCTTTGAAACCCCCAAGTCAAACCCACTGCTCCTCAGAAATCATCTCTCCAGGCTGCTATTTCAGCATGAAGCGTCTTCTTTGATTTCTTTGAGGAGGAAAAAGGCGTCTTGTTACAGCAGGTTTAGCTCTGAGTTCAAGTGATGATTGAAAAATGTATCAACAGTTAACAGTGATTCAGTGTAAAAAGCTTTTACATGTGGGCACTGTGGCAACACATTTGTATTACTCCCACATTTACCCAATGAGCTGCATGTAAGGCTGGGATTAAGGTACGCTGGAATGGAAAATGCATTTTTAGATTAATAATAATCTTGTCCTGACTTGACTGTGAACCCCTGGCTCCCTTGTGCTTTTGCCTTTCTCTCCCTCTATCTTCATCGCTTGTGTCTGCAGTATAAATTAGGACTATTTTCCAAGTCATTTAGCAGCAGCGTCCAGCGGCTCATGGATCATTTGTCGTACCATGGATCAGCTACTGCCTTGCGTGCAGGTGTGTAATTGTAATCCGTGGTTGTCTGGCTGCTGCTTCAAAGTTGCATCTATCAAGCCCTTTGATAGTTTCTCAAAGTGAAACTTCCACAAGCCGAGGGAATGTTTGTTATATTTTTACGTAAACGTGATTTCGGTCAGACAACTCACGTGTAAATCTTTCAATACATCTGTCATCCAACGGCTTCCAGGCTCTTGTCACTTAAACGCCGTACTGCTCAACATTTGATGATGAGCACTTCTCTACTTGACAATGTTGTTTGCATATCATGAAGTGATGAGAAGTTCTCTGATCTCGGAGCCCAAGGGACATGCTGGGATAGTTGAGGGTCAGAGGCAGCAGCAGAAAGCACGCAGGCTGGTGAAGCATATAACATTCAAAGTACAGCTGGAAGTTTTGCATCTTAAATAGATCGGCCAAATAATTAGGGTAATCTTGACATATTCTACAGTGTGAGTCATCACATGTGATACAGCAGCACAAATTGAGTTGACTGCTAAAAGTAGCTTGTAGTGGTTGCTCCATATGTTGGAAAGTGCACGAGCCACTGTGGAAAAACTTTAAGATAAAGTTCGAGTTCTTTCATTTTTTTTCTCAAAAAGAATCTTGATTCTGCCAAATTAGTAAATCTATATCTTATCTTTACACCTAACTCATTGATATTATACAAGGAGTGAAGGAACATGTCATGAAAAACGACCCTTATGTTGAGTACGAAGACGTATGCCTTTCCTTGAGAAATTAAAGTTCTTTTGGAAAGTGTTTCTATGCAGTTTGCTCATTCATTTGTATGCCCACAGCCCCTCTATCCATCTGTCCCCCTGTTCATCCATCTGTTTCCCCACCATCCATCTGTCTGTCCAAATTTCAATTCATAAACCCATACATCGGCCCATGCATCTCTCCTTTAGACCATCAATAGCAAAGGTGTCAAACTCCAGAGGTTCCGTGTCCTTCAAGTTTTTGATACATCCCAAGTCCAGTTCACCTGAATCAGATCACTAAACTGCACTCAGGTTCATGAGGAGGTAATTAGAGTCCTGCTAATCACCAAGTTCTGCAATTCAGGACACATGTAATAGTTGCAGAAGGTTGACCCTCTACAATTGGATTATGACACCTCTGTCATCTGTCCATTCAGTCTTCAAGCAGTCTGTTTATCCATCTATTATTTAGATTTAGTATTTATATCATCAGAATAACTAAAAAAGAATTTGGGATTTTTGCTCAATGAGTAGAAACCCAATTTTAAAGAAGTATCTTTTTCCTAAGAGTTGAGTTCCTTAATACCTGCGCTTTGCACTGCTAAGGTAATAATCCTCAACACAAACACAAGTGAGGAGAGGAAGCAGTGTAGCAGAGGTTTCATGTTAAGACTCCAGCTTCCTTTTCGTGCTTTAAGCTCTTTTCTGGTCCCTGAGAGAAGATTGGTATTCCTTGGCCTGGGAATAGAAAGCCTAAGCAACTGGTTCCCACACAAGGTTGGATCCTCAGAGCCCAGAGCAGGAGAGGCACACCTGATTCCTAAGGGTTAATTCAGTTTCGAGTTTGCAATCTTCAAAGTGCATTACCCCATGTTGTTCTTCCACAGAGCTGCATTGATTTGATCTCTACATTGCTTTGCTCTTTGTGGTTTTGGTGCACTTTGAACTCAGAAGGAGGTACAAAGCTTTTCTGTTCCAGGAAACAATATCTGTGACTGTCACTTAATTAACACAAGTTAGGACAGCGTACATGCATCCCTGTCTACTTCTTCCTGCTGCATGTGCCTCACAGCTCCTGAAAATTGGATGGGTTGGCAGTGTAATAACATTGGGCGGTGGCAGAAGGCATTGAAGCGTGAAGCAGAACGCGCCGCTGCGTGCCTCACTTGGGGACACTCTGGTTTCTGAGGTCTTCCCTCTGTCGACCCTGAACCCCCACAAAGATGTCAGAAAGTCAGCAAGGTGGAAACAATGCAATATCACAGCAGACCGCTTCTGTCAGCGTGGAGAGAGATGTCACTCACTGTATAATTTATTTCACACAGAGCTATTGTACCCGACAGGAAAAATGGATATGAGCCCTGTAGAAATGTAAAGAGCAAACATTTTTTATTTCAGAGACAGAAAATTAAGAAACAAAATCATATTTTAATGCAGCTTTTAAAGCAAGTAAGTTATTTTAAGATGCACTTATTTCAAAGAAAAATTCAATAAAACAGGAAAGCATTTCCTTCTGTGGATAACAACACAACTTATGAAGCAACACTCTCCTTAAATATTTTATGTTGATGACAGGATGTTACTATGCAAAAATAGCTTTTTACCAAAAATAGATTAAATGGTTCTTATTGGCAATATTATTTCTTTGTGTCTGAGCTTTTGACACAAAGAAATTTGTCCTTTCTCATCCCAACATACAGTATGTAGCATTAATTTAAAGTGACTTTTTGGAGAGAAGTTAATTATTATGAGAAAATTAATTGTATTTAACTCGTTAGACTCACTTATTTTGACTGGCTTGAATAATCGTAGCATCAAAATAACATTTTTACATCTTCATTAGTATAATGCACTTTAACTGTCACAAGTGACACATGTGAGACATTGATTGGGTAGAGAAAAGTGAGACTTGCACAATTCCCTAACAAAGTTTTATGGTGATAGTTTGGAGAAATAGGAGGGCTGGCACCTGTGAGCATAAGAGTAATGATGCGTGTCAGAAGTGGAGCAGAAATTGTTTCAAATGTCATAATTTGTGTTTTCCCTCTGCGTTGAACACAGACAGACTTGGCTTTGAGCCAGAGAGCTTTTCAGTTGTTCCAAAAGGTGCCGGTTTGACAAGTCTCTAAGCAACTGCACTCCTACTCACCATATTTCTCCTGACCTCTTCACTTTATCACCATTTAAATGTTCACTTTATGAACACAAATTAGAGCTGGAGACTTTGATATTACTACTTTTATCTTAGGTGGAAATGTTGGTAATCATTGATGCCAGAGTTCAGTTCCTCAAATGTAACTGAACTCTGTTACATTTGAGGACTTTTCTGGAACTTTTATTTTTTTTTTATTTTTTTTTTTTTCTTTAGACTTGAAAATGAATATAACTATCTTGAGCTATGAGTCTGATCAAAACTGAAAAGAAAAGTTGTCACAATTCTGACTTTTTATTGCATTTTTTTTATTATTCATGACAGAATTATGAGGAAATTAATGATTTAATTGCACCTATCCCATGGTGAAGCTATAAAAAATATGTTTTTTGAGTCTAAGGAAAAACTAAGGAATTAGTGTCAATTTAAACCAAAACACACATCCTCTTTGCAATGAAAACCAGATGCAGGAAGCCTGATCTGTTCCCCACCATAACACCAGCATCCCCACATTTATGACCTGTGTGTTTTGGTTAGGGTCCCACAGAAACCAAAATACACTCTTATCATTGCTAACTTGTCAGTCAAGCAGCTTAATATCATAAGCATCTGTACAGACAACCTCTTTCCTCACAACCACAAATACGTTTCTGCTTCTATCTGGAGCTAAAAGACACAAATAAAGATATTTCTTTCAGTTCTGTAAAAAGAAATGCCACGGTGGTATACAGCCTGAGAGTGACTCACTTGGGAAAGCAAAGGCAGGCTTGAAATAGAAATTATAGATGTTTGACAAGAGCACCACCAGACCTGTGTCTCTGCCTTGTTTACTTGCATTCATCATTCTGCTCTGTCTCGTGTGGCTCCCCTGTCGCACAGGAACAAATACACACATCTTGGCAGGCCATATTCCTTTGATTTTTATTGACCGACACTGATTTGGTTTGTATTGATTGAAAAGGCTTCAATTCCCACTGCAATCTATAGGGAAATGAATGCGCTTTTACTTTAACCTTCCCCAAAGACGCGACATGATCTATTACATAAAAGCAACCTTATGGGAGAAGCCTCTGAGGTATGGCTTTGAAATAGCAGGTAGGAAAAAAGTCACCTCCTTTCACTCTCTTCGCTTAATGGTTGTAATTGTACCGAGACATTGTGCTATGTAGGAAATTCGGATTTGTCTCGTTTGAAAAACTCTACTTGGATGAGTTTTGCTGCAGCTTTCATAATCCCCAGTGATTAAATGAAAGGAAGCAGCATGCTGATGTATCACTGAACAGGTCCTGACAGTGAAAAGATCAGTGACCTTCATGCTGATTTCCTCTGCAAGGTTTAACATCCATTTGTCTCTCCTCCTGATGCAGCGAACGAAAGCTGCACACCTCTGACAAGAGCTCACATTTGAATGTAACATTAAATATCTTTTTTTAGCCATACTCTCAATTTTTACTTGTCATCATATGCTTATGGGCATAGAAGTCTTTGAAATTTACCCCATTATTAAAATAAATCTGCTCATTTTTTTAGTGTTGTCAAAACAAAATCAGAGAATAAGGTAATCTGCAAAAGAATCTTTAGTGTAGATATTAATTTATAGCAAGGCAATGATGGAATTCCCCCTTCATAATGAGGGTTCGGAACTGTCAGCAGAAGAAATTTAAGGTACTACTATGATCTGTTGCAGTGCAGGAAAACCTGAGCCGAAAGGCAAATCTTTCGATTTATTAATCCATTAATGTTTCAACAGTTGGCCATGATTCGAAGATGTGGATCATGGCAGTCAGAGTGAAATCTCTGATACAAGATAGCTAAAATGTAAAATGTTCTTCCATTGGATGAATTAGTTCTCACTTACTGTAAAATATTCTGAATTTAGTTGCTGCTCTTCTATACCGTGAGGAATCGGCTGAGTTGCCAAAACTTGTAGTCAAGTAAGAGTGGCAATACTTCAAAAAATAAAAAAATAGACATCCAAAAAATACTGAAGAGTAAATAAGTACTTGGTAAAAAAAAAGTCTGTTGATCATGTTCAAGTCATTTTATTGTTGTATCGTCCATTCACTGGCTTTAGCCACTTGTCCCTTATTAAAAACAACAACAAAAAAAATTTAATATCTACTCAGTTCTATAGTGGGCAATCTTTATTTGTTTCTCTTTATTAAAGCAAAGCTAAAACATACTGAATTGTGACTTTTAAGCTGATGTTTGTAGCAACCCATGGTCTGAGTACTGTTATAATCCTAGTTACAAACATACGTATGTTGTCACCAAATATTACACCAAATTTATTTTGCAGCATTTAAAAATGCAGGTTTGTGACCAGTTTCTGACTTACAGTGTTTATAAAGATTTGGCCTGGTATCAGGTAAATCTGATGCCAGGTAAATCTGGCATCAGATTTACCTGATGCCAGATTCTCTTTAAAACCCAAAGGAATATGTCAACCCCAGTATTACTTAAAATGTTTCTGCACCGTTCCTGGTGACATTGGTCATACTGCGTATGCAAGAGGAGTTGCTGTAAAACTGTTAATTTTTTATACTAAAGCACAGACAGAATCACACCAGCTGATTTTTAAACCGTCTTCGGGACTGTTGAGAATAAATAATTCTGTTTTCCTTCCATCTCTTTTAGCTAGTTGCTAAGCTAAAGCTAAGCTAAACCTAAAGGAAATCACATGTTAGGAAATCCAAATGAGAGCTGGGGTAAGGGATGACACACTAGATAACGCCCTCTTTGGGGCGTAGCTCAGAGAGACAAAGGGAATGGGGAAATTCTTGTGGGATGCCATTTTGACTGTTAGCTTGTAAAGGTAGCATGTCAGAATGGACCAGCTGCATTTTGGTGATAAATGGAATTCATGAATTCAACTCACTGACTCGTCTTCAACCTCATACATCACGAACTTAGCATGGAGAACGGATAACTCTCCACAAGATCTTCCGTTATGGAACATCCTGTGTACATGCAAGAATGTACATTTAGCATTGCTAACTGCAAGCTATGGTCTGATGGCGTACTCCATTCAGCCTTAACAAGCTGCAGATAGCCCATCTCTTCACATGCCAAATAAAATACATCTTCTTTTACCTTCAGTGCTCACTCTAACTTATGTTTAACACATCACTGATATGAAAAATGTTTAATTTTAAGTCTTCACTCAGTAATAAGATATATGCTGAAGAACTGTATCAAAACAACAGAGTAGCTCTTAATTATGATTGATTCACTGATTGAGAAAAGATCAGATTGTTTTTATTATTTCTGACTGGCTGATTGGTCCAGACCAGCATGATTGGTCCAGACCAATCAGGCTGAAAATTATTCTGCTTTGGTCAGCAACCAATTTATCAGTGCATCTTTGACATTATTTAATAATCAGTAATCCAGCCATTATCTTAAAAAAATCTCTTTTTTGTCTTCGCAATCATAAATTGTGCTATTTTCTTTTTTATTGTGAAGTTTTTGTATTGCTGGAACCATGTTTTTCTATGTCAGTTATTTAGTAAGTTTCAGCAAATTGCTTTCATTTAGTAAAAATGTTCATGTTTGTAATCTCTTGAAGTTTTAGTCTGAACTGTGAATAATGTTATTTGGTTCAGGTTGCTATAGCAGCACAATGACTGAGCTCTTACAAGCAGTTTCACAGCCAAACAATGAAAAGCTATTCCTGACGTCGCACGGAATCGGATAATTCTTGTTCCTTTCTGACAGCCTCATGGACAACAAGTCTGTCGAAGCTGACAAGAAGAAAAAAAATGTTTTTGCAAGAAGTCTCCCTGTGAGTGAGAACAGAGGAAGCAGCACTGGGAAGAGTGGAGTAATGCTGCATAGTTGGAATACAAGTGTAGCTTTCTAAAAACAATCAATTGTTTGTGGTTTTCTGACTTTGGAAACAAACTGCTTTGCAGATTTTCGCAAGAATGTACAGATGAGTGAGACACACAATCATGTTCACATGCAACAACCCAAATCACATTGTTAAACCACTCATCATTGCTACATAAATATACATTGGAGCTATGAGTTGTTTTATTGTGTAGGCTAACATAAATTTCCAGGTCTTCGAGTGAAAATGTGAAATTGACAAACACAGCTATAACACAGCAGAAAGCAAAAAATCTGTTTTTCATAATCCCCTATTAAAAATAACTTGCAAAGACAAAGGTCTTTACATTGCAATGTTACATTAACACAATTATAGTCAGTTGATACCATTGCTGATTATATTTAACAGTCTGCTACTTATTAGGCATGTTTTACATTTAAATGCAAGAGGAAAATTAGCTCAATTTAATGATGTGGAACCAGAAGGTTAGATTCAAATGCAACTTATCCCAGCAAGCAGATACTTTGTATTTGTTGTGACATGCACAAACTCTGGTGCCTCTCGACAGCTCAGAGGAAAGGGACTAACGTGATGAGTTACAGGATAAATCTGAGATTAGAGTATTAGTTGTTCTGCTGAAGGCTATCAACTCTCTTGCAGGTTTGCTCAGCCCCATCCACCATGAAATGAACATTTCCAGCTGAACCCACCGGCAGGGCTTTAGGAGTGGGAAACTCAAGCCTTAGACTGGGCTTAAGGTTGTAAGCATGCTGTAGACTGGAAGCCGTCAGACGTCAAGGCAAGGCCTCTTGTCCTCTTGGCAAAGCGATGGCCACTCAAATACTTATCCTGGGGTATTGTTGTTTAAATGCTTCCAGACTCGCTTTGGAGAAACAGTGAAATTCCAGTCTGGATGTTTAGGAAAGAGTTTAGACTTGGAAAGTTTATGCCAACTCATCAAATTTGGTACCTGGGAGACTGCCTTGGTTGTAGAACCAGAATAATTGATTTAAATCAAGTCTTTGTTTAGTATTTTTATTTGTAAATGAAATTCAACAGCTAGCAGATATTTGGATTTGCATAGCAGATGTGAACAAGCTGCGTGTAAATAAACTATGGGTGAGATAGATGTGAGATGCTGGAACTAATAAAAGGTTTGAAGCGGTTTTTAACCATGAGTCTGATCAAATTTGAGTTTCCTGCTGACAAAAAAATCAGGATTTTATGTTACTTAATACATATGCAAATAACAGGTTTCATAGTGGGACTGAAGATCCAATGTAATAATAAAAGAGCATTTGACCATATTTAGTCAGGTTAGAGTATAAAAGTATTGTGAAAATAAAAATTAGTTAAATCAAAGTAAGTCATACCCCAGAAACATTTAGGGTTCAGATGTTTTTTGTTCTAAAATTTGTTTCTAAAATGAAATGAGACAGCCATCTTTTGAAATGTAATTTAAAGCAATCAAAAACAACAAGAATTTAACATTGGTGAGCTGCAGGTCTTTCACTTTGAAAGACTTACTTGCCATGACCCTTTTATTTCTTATTCTGGACGCATCAAGAATGTACATTTTATTTCCAATAAGAAGAAACTTGTTTCCAAAATTAAAAAAAATACTTTAGTAATAAATCTGCCAAAAATCTGAAGTGTATGTCAAACTAATGTACCAAGGATTTATCAGTTTCAGGAATGGATATCTTCATATCATTTAATAATCAGTATGATGGATATGCATCATCAACAGGCAGCTGATTTATCATATAATTTAAAGGAGCAGTAATCATGTTTTATATAGATATCGAAATGTTTTGTTAGTCAACAATATTTACATTTTAATTGAATTTGCATGAATATTCAGAAAATAGTGTTGTCAATCATAAATAATTCCTTTATCCAACTAGAGAAACTGAATTTTCAGAATATATTTTAGCTGATTAAAACTTGATCAGTCAATCAACCTTTGAGGAAAGTGGTTTAGAGCAAAGCTTTGAGTTAGCCTGACATTAATTTGAGTTGAAAGTTTGGGAAAGGAAATGGAGAAATGAACTCAGTGGGAGATGACTTTCGATCCAGCTGCTTGGCCACCACTGAACTGTCAGAGATATAATGTAACAGATAAGAAGAAGACTTACTGTGGTTCAAACCCAGCTATCGCATCACCTCTCTCTCTCACATCTAACTTTTTTCCTCAGCAGGTGCTGCTCCTATTCCACCCCTTTGCTCAGCTCAGAGGGAATATCTTGACACATGTTACATCTCTGATCTGACAGTCATTCTGTGCAAGGCAGGAACTGACCAGTTTATTTGGTTCAGGTTGTAGGATGTAATGGACATGAAGGGAAAGATGATTTTAAAGAAAACTACAGAGCCTTTCATATGGGTAAAGAGAAAAACAAGTTTGTGCATGTGTTGTTCATATAGCATTTCATACAAATGGTGATATAAAGTATGATAGAAGAAAATAAAAATAACTGATATATTAAAAACACTGAAATATACATTATTTCAAAAACAAAAATGTATGAAATACACAAAATATGTCAACAACCAGTACTAAAAATGTAAGCGTCACCTAAAACTTAACAATATAATGCATGTCAACAAATCAAATGCTAAAACATAATAGATTTAAACCGATATTTAACCGGCAATAAACAGCTAATCCTAGTTTAAAATGGCTGTCAGTTTGTTCATACCTCAGGCTTTCAGGTTGGTGGTTTCAGCTTTGAGGAACAGAAAGTAAATTCTGCCTCCACTTGTTTAGTTCTGGTCCAAGAAACACTAAGTGAGCAGTTCTCAGAGGACCTGAGAAGTCTACATGGTCCATAACTGACCAGCAGTTGCTTGAATGATTTTTACAGAGTTCGATTCTCTTGCTGTTCATTTAATGTTGGACTTATGTGTCTGTCAGGTCTTTATGGCATGATTTCGCAGCGGCAATAAGTCAAGCTGTCTGGCATCTTCCATTATACAGTGTGACAGAAGTTTATGTCAAGATTTTATACGATCCAATTTGCACAGTGTGACACGTTCAAGTCCCATACAATTTCTTAAATCATCAACAGTCAATCTATCATCCAACCAGACAACTACACTGGCCCAAAACTACTTTGTGTCTTACTTCAAAATATGGGTCTAAAATGATGAAACTACAGGGTGTGAAGCTTAAATACCTTTCTAACCTCTCAGGCCTGTTATAATAACTCAAACCAAAACTGCTAGATGGTGTTTTGTAAGCCAGAATTTACTTTGAGAAGAAATATCTTCATATTAGAAAAGCTGTGCCACTATCTTATTGTTATTGTAAACATTTGATACAACATTGAATAATAATATTGAAATATTTTCTGTTGCTTGGGTTATTAGTCAAGCAAGCTTAGCATGTTGTTATCTTAATAACTTATGTGTCTGTGCTAATTTCTCGAATCCATAACATTGTGATGAACTCTACTCTGGGCATTCCTAAAACTTGACATTGAAAAAGTGTTTTGAAAACATAATGATTTAAATCTTTTTATTTCTTGCATCCCTTCACCTCTTGCAAGCGAAATGCCAGGGGAGGACAGTGTCTGTCCACTCACCTCCTTGTCTCTGGTCTGTCTGGACCACAGAGACATTTCTGAGACCAAGCAGTGGGATGGATGCACAGACAGCTTTGATGACAGATAGCTGCAGTTTTTCACTTTCTGGCCTCAAATAAAAGTCGGAGTCAGCTAGAAACTCCCGCAAAGTCAGTGAACCCTCTAAAAAAAAAAAAAAAGAGGGCGAGAATGAAAGAGTTGAGTATTTTTCCAAAATAAGAGTTCAGGAGTTTTTGTAAGGCAACCACCATGTTTACATGGCTCTAAAGCTCTGCGCGAGGCCAAATGTTATATATACAGCCAAGGCTATCTGAAAAACCAGCGGACATGGCCTCCGCAAATACAACCAATCTCCTAATCTCTCTCGGTTTGAATGCTCCTTTTCCTCTCGTCTTCTCAAATGAAGTAAGGTTAGAGCAGAGGCTTGTCTCATTTTTCAGGAGTGAGACTGCTCTTTTAACTTGATTAAAAATGTTTTTCCTTTCTCTCTGGTCCTTTAGAGAATTCTTAAAAACTGTTTAAAGCCCAAATAACACGAGCACTTCTTCAAGCCTTGCCAGAACCCCTTTCCGCTTGGAAATATTTGCTTTGGACACCAGCCTTGCCCAGCACACAACACAGGCAATTATGGGAGCTATTTAAACAAGGGAGATCTACTGACAGCCGACGCCTCATTTGGAGGGATGAAGGAATCAGGAAATGAAACCTTCATTGATGCACTGAGGGTATGGAAAGAGAAATCCCCTTGGGGCCCCGTCTGTGGCCGTTTGCATATCTCATGGGCATTTTGAGTGTTGAAACTTGCAGCATTTATATGTTTGGATTTTTTAAAGTTTCTGATTGTGTTTAAAGAAAAATCAGGCAGAGACTTTATGCATATATGTTAAGATTTTTTTTTTTTTTCTTGGACTGCTGGAGGTTTGTTGTTACCTACTCAGTTTATCTGCAAAGGTGCAGCTGCAGCTTGCTGGCAGCTTCCAGGGTCCTTTCTCCAGGGACCATAAGTAGCTCCCTTTTTCTTTTAGTGTCAGCCTCACTGTCTTTCTCCTTCTGGAGAACTCTCCTTCACCTGGCTGTAGAATGACACTTTTCCCATCAGCCTCAGCAGACAGAACATACTGTTTTTAGTGGGACAGAGGCAGTTTTGATGGCTGGATGTGAGAGCAGGACAGAAAACCTGACGAGGGTGATAAGTGCTGCTACCTCGTCAACTGGTTCTTCTTAGAATGCTGCATGTGTCGTGACATCGTGATTAATTGAGCTTTTAAACAGAAAAAGAAAACAAGAAGAGTGATGTTTTATTTCTGTCTCCTCCTGAGCTGAGAATTCCCCAGAAAGAAAACTTGATCCAGAGGTTTTCTCAGACTGGACAAACAGACAGTAGATTAGTTTCGGATGACATTTTAATAACATTAATCATGATATTAAAAAAACGTGTGTATACAACAGTTTTATTTTTTTATTTTAATCATGGATAAAGTTGCAGTATTTCGGGTTGAACTCAAATGGGAGTTGGAGATAGATTAGATCAATTTGGACTTTGTAACCTGAGTGTTTTTCTGATTTGTCATGGTGGAGAAAGAGCTGAGCAAAAAAGTGAAGCTCTCAGTTTACTGGTTTACCTGAGGTCATGAGATTTTGATCGTAGCCAAGAGAATCCGATCTCAGATACAAAGGTCAGGGATAAAGTTATTCAGCAGTTTAAAGCAGGGGGAGATTATGAAAATAATTAGTGACACAACTGCAGATCTACCCAGACTAAACTGATTAGCTGGCAAGTAGAGCGTCAATCAGAGAAGCAGCTAAGAAAGTAAACCTAGAAGACTGGTACAATGAGACATGGTTGCAGTAGTATCATGCTGTGGGGATATGTTTCTCCAGCAGGTGAAATAGATCAGAGTTGTTGGGAAGGTGAGTGGAGCTAAATACAGGAGAATACTGGAAGAAAATGTCTCAAAGGCTTTGCCAAACGTTCACCTTCCAAAATGGCTCGGATCAAAGCATCTTCACGTGTTCATGGGCAAAGATTTTGGTTTCCAGATGTTCAGCACCGCTTGAGACACACCTGGAAGATCTGCAGCTAAAATTACAGGCAAATCTAACTCAAGGGGGCTGAACACAAATTCACACATTTCAGGTTTTTATTTGTTGAGATTGATGTATGTGTTCACTGTTATGCCCTACATCATCTCAGTATACTAGGAAAAAAAAAAAAAAAAGAAGAATAAAACAAATAAAATGCATTGAACCTTGTGTTTGTAGTAGGACAAAATGTGAAAGGTTTGATAGGTTTCTGACTATTTTTATATTACATTTATAAATAATTTAAAATGTCTCAAGATACTATTTTATTTTCTGGCTATGTAGGAGTTACTTTGGGGGTCATTCATAGTGAGCATCCCTTTTTTGCCTGAGCTTGAGGCGACGCTTTGCTAAATATTCTGTATGTACTTGAAGTAGATTCTCTCCCCCACTGACTTTGAAAGAAAAAAATCCCACTCTTCTCTTCCTATCTAAACTTTTCCTCCCCCTCTTTTTCGTCCCTCTCCTCACATTCCTCCCGTCACAGGGCTGACAGACACTCGTCATCAACAGGTACTCTGGCCCAGTTGGATCAGGTTTCTCCTCTTTAACGGATTGTGCTGCATTTGCATTTTTATAGCTCAGTGCTGAGCAGTTGGAGGTTTCAAATGGAGCTTTCAGGTTTTTGTTTAGTTTTTTGTTAGTATTGCTTTTACTCTCACATCGCAACTTAAAAGTTTTCAAATAATTTCATTAAATTTAATTTATTTGACCATGTTTTTTTTTTTTTTTTTTAACATTCCTTTGGAGTACTTAAATGTTTAAATCATGTTTGCATCATCTGTTTGGCCCATGGAGCAAGTCACGATTCGATCTCAGACAACCCCCGCACAGACTATCTGTCCAACATTTGTTCTGTCTTGAACTGTTCTCATTAATTTGTGTGTGGTTGTGTTTCCTGGCAGACGTGGACGAGTGCTCGGAAGGCAACGGAGGGTGCCAGCAGATTTGTGTCAACATGATGGGCAGCTATGAGTGCCGCTGCAGAGAAGGATTCCTCCTGAGTGACAACCAGCATACATGCATCCAGCGGCCTAAAGGTTATTCACCTGCAGACACGCTTTAGACAGATCATGTATTTGTTCCCTTACAACTTTCTTCTGTTCTTGCTTCTTTTTTTTTGGTCACACTTAATTTTAGACAAACTAATTTGTAAGATATACAGAGTAATACCAAAACACAGTTTTCAGATTTAATTTAATAAATGAGAAAAGCGTTCTAAACCAACCTGGTCTTATGTGAAATGTAATTGCTTCTATTTTTCAATTAACCAGAATGTTTTGTATAGCTGCATATGCACCACTAATGCCTAAGTACTGCTCGGTTTGTAGAAAATAGAAATCGCCTAGTAGCAGAAATCAAATCGATTGTGTATCATCCAGTAGGATAGAAGAGCTCAAAAACAACACATAATGTCCCAATCAATAATAATAAAGAAAAAATCAAGAAAAGATGAGAAACAAAGTCTTTACTAATCCATGAGGTCACAAAGAAACTCACAGCCACATGTTAAGCTCTGCTTGTCTCACTTGCCTAAGTTTAGGTAAAACAAAGTTAAGTTCATGATTCAACAATAAGGAATATGCTGAGCAAAAAATGGCTCAAGGTAAAACCAACTGCTGACTAAACGGAGAATAAAAGCCCGTCTCAGATTTGCCAAAGAAAACATAGTCCCAAAAAGCTCTCAAGACTTTTGGGGAAATATTTTACAGAGTAGCAAGACCAAAATGAAACATTTTGAAACTTGTGGGTCCTGAACGCAAATCGAACACAGCACTTTTGAGTGCGATGGTGTGGGGCTGCTTTACTGCTTCAGGACCTAGACGACTTGCCAAATTAGTTGAAACCATAACTCTTCTTCTTTTACTACAACATTCTGAAGGAAAGTGTTTGGCCATAAGTTTGTGACCTAAAGGTTAGGTAGACGGGTTGTGAGCAGAACAATGATCCAAAGCATACCAGCAATTCCCCCGCACAAGAGATTAAAACGGAAGGTTTTTCAGTGGCCTTGTCAAAGTCTTGACTGTGATGTGACTGTTAGTGTTCGATGGCCTTGATTGCTGCTGCCAACACAATCAGTTATTAAGTGAAGTGGGGATTACTTTGCTACATACAGCCATTTTGGTTTGGATAACTTTTTTCCTTTTAATAAATGAAATCCTCATTTAAAAACAGGTTTTTTTGTATTTTCAGTGTATTTTCTTCTGACTTTAGAAGTAGTTTATTGATCTGAAACGATGAAGTGTGACAACAAAATACTGAAACAGAAGCAGCTGATGCATCTACAGCACTGTGGTTTCATTTTTGGGTATCGGGTCTTGCCCTTACTGTACAGTTTGCTCAAACATGATTACGATACATTTTAAGATAATGATGCTGTCAAGTCTTTATGTAACTAGTAGCTATTCGGGAATAAATGGAGGGTGGGATTAGCCCTAACAAGCCCGACAACAAGTTAAAACAGTTAGGTCGCCACTCTTCAAAGAGAAGAAATGAAAAGAGCGGGGGAACAGGGATAAATCTTTTTGTTTTCCACTCCCCTTTTCAAATTGAACCTATCTAGTACTTGGCTGCTTTTCGAGTTATCTGTGGTATGAGAGTGGCCTGCGGGGGAAACTGCGAACAGTGAAAACAATTAAAGGTGTAGCCCAGGGCAGACACACCTCTTGTTTATAGAGCGTTCCTGTGGGATGGAGACGTGACAGGAAACGAGCCAACTTGCTCTGAGTTTTGCTCGCCACACACAGCAGTTCCACAGACATGCAGACGGTTTTAATGTCAAACTAAGTTGTCAGGAAATGTCTTTGATGGCTGTGAAGCTCTAGTTTGCACAGAGCCTGTAAAAGCTCTACACTAGCTCTTTTTTTTTCTTTTTACAGTGTACTTTGTGTAGGATTTTGTTGCTTTCTAATTAAAAGATTTAGAGATTTTTCATTGTTTCTGCCAATCTTTGTGATACATTTTTTTAATTCTATTTTTCATAAATCTATCCTCATGTTTAGAGAATAGGAGGAACATAGCTTATGAAAGCAGATGTTAGGGTTGTCAAATGAATTCATATTTTGATTAAACCGATACTAGAAAAAATATATATTCAAAGATACTCATTTGCATCCAAATCAATATAAGCTGACCCATTTATATTTGCCCAAATAACAGACCCTTAGCCCCTCCCTTCTTCACAGCGCTCAACTGATTGGAACTAAGGATATAAGTTTCAAACATCCAGAACAAACATGAGCGACCATCTTTAGCAGACCAACAGCATTGTTCGGACAGATGGAAAGCTAATGCTATATGTTTAAATATTATCTTCACGAACACAAAGAGTCCAGGAAAGGTGCTATGTTGGTCTGAGAACCTCATTGAGATGCGCTTCCCAGCTGAAAAGTTCCAAGTCAAACTTTGCTCAGTACGAATTAACACAAAAAAATTGTTCAATACTTGTTAGTTTGACCTAATTATGGAAGGTTTGATTATATATTGCAATTAATCATATTTTCTCTTAACTAAGAAGAAGCCTACTTTCCAAAAATGTTGCTGCTTGGTATCGGTTTCGAGTTTAAAATTTTAGCATTGTGGTAACCCTAGCAGATATGAGATACTATATCTACTAGAAATGTTGGAAATGGTCTATACCAGTGATTTCCAAACAACAAAAGTAGAAGATTATAAATTGTCACCAAACAAAGTCTCCACTTTCATCAGCTGGTTGTGCTGCTGGATCAAATTTATCAAACTGCAATTTGGGGCCCCAAAAATCAATCTAGGGGCCACAAAAGGCTCCCAGATGTGGTATGCAGTCTGAAAAATTTTATCCATCCATCCATATTGTGTATTTACAAAATTCAATAAAGAAGCCTGAAAACTTTGGCAATTGAAGGGCTAAAAGTGTGAAAATTTGACAAGTAAAAATTGCAGAATTGCTGTGTTTGAGTTTTGACTCGTTTTTTTGCTGCCCTATGCAACTTTGCTCAGAGCTTCCAGTGTTTCTGTGAAGCAGCAGACATAATGAACAGCTGTTATCACCGTCAGAAAGTTCGTTCATTCGAGGAATGATTATCCAGCGAAGGCTTTTACAACTCCTCAGTTCCATCAGACTAAGCAGTGTTGTGAATGTCCTTTTTGTCTAAATCTGACACAGTTCTTCCTGTTCTGTAAACCCCAGACTTACACAGCAAGATTCGAGTAAATTCTTTTTCATCTCTCTCGTGTGTTTTCTCAACTAAGTACTCGTATGGAGACTCATTAATTTGAGATGCTCATGATTCTCCCGTATGACGAAATGAGGATCTTGGAAGTTTAATTTATGAGCTCCATCTGGCTTACTGAAGTGTCAATGTTTACATTTCATAAATGCTGTGGGTTTTTATTTTTCATTTTTGAGTGGACTGAAAAGCTTGACCATGAAATTTCAAGCCTTTCTACACATCAGCGCTATCAGAAACCGATTTAGAGCAGTAGTCTGATTTTGCCAAGTTCCTCCAGTCTTTCGTCTGTTTATGTTCATGATAAATGTCCCCAGTTCCTGTTAATATTCCATTTTAATATTCATTTTGTCCTTATTGCTCCCAGATGAGAGCCATTGAATTCAAAAGATTAAAGCTCCCATAAATCTGCAAACTTCCTGTGCTCATCAGATAGGCGCCTATTTATTGTTTCCTTATTTTTGAAAGACCAAGAGACAGAATAACCACTCATCTGCTTATTATTACTGCTCTTATTACAACAGTGTGTGCCTGAAGGATAATGGAAGTGGTTAGGAAGTGACTTTGCAGAGTTATTGGGCAACAACTCCTGAAGAATTGCTCCAAATATATATATAAAAAAAGAATCACTAAAAAAATGGATAAATGTTTAATCCCCTCACTCAGGTCGATTTTAAATGGAACCATTGGTGCATCCTGCCAGCCCACCTCTTAAAATGCAGAGCCTGGGTTGCAGTTTGATTATGAGGTTTATTGTCATCATTAAAAAGACATCAGCTTCCCATTTCTTCCAGTAATAGCTCAGGTGTTCCATCGGCAACGTGCGCTGATCTTTCTGGGTGCAGTTCAGAGCTGGTCATAGAAGCGTCTGCTGCCTCGGTTCGGTTTCTCCTGCTGATACTGAGCCACTGCTTGGAGGGAGCCGGTGCCAATTAGGCAGCAGGGGTCTTTCAGCCTCCCGGCTAATGACAAGGCTGCTGCTGGCCTGTCCCTTATTATACCCAGCCCTCCTCCCTCCCCTCAGCAGGACAACTTTGGCCAAATGAGTTTCTCCACCGTGTAGTTGGCCAAAAATGTAACAGTCCATTTATTCACTTCAAACATCCCCAACCTAGGAATTAGGCTTTTCACAAAAGTCAAGGTGCTTAGCAGTTGAAAGGAATGCAATTTGGATCAGGGAGGGTTCCTCCGCTTTACATTTGATTTATTTTCACTTTTATTCAGGACAACAACGGGGACATTTGTGCTTGAGATGAAATCCAGAACATTGAGACTCAGACATTTTAGGTTCAGTCAGCTGACACATCCGTAACATCGGTCCTCTTTCTTTTTGAAAAACCAGGCAATAACTTGAAGTGTGCACTGATGCAAGTCACTTATGGTGACTTATGGGTTCAGTTCATTTGCTTTTAGTTGTGAGTGCTGAAAAAGAAAACATACTCAGGTCAGCTGCGTCATAAAAACCACATGCTTCGTGTTTTAAAGGGATTCAAAAAGGCAGGAAAAAATATTCTAGACATTTGTTCAAATTGTTGGTTTTGTAGTCGAGAGACATTTTGCAGATTTGATTTAATCTGGGTTTGTCCTTGCCTTCAGACTCTTTAACCTTTTCCACATTTTTTAATACCACTACAACAAAGGTTATATTTTATTTGTATTTCATATGATAAACTAACCTAAACTATAGTTTTGAAGTAAAACCAAAAGGAAAACCTTTTTTTTTATTATTTTACAAATAAAAAAATAAAATCTAGATAGTTGTGTTATAATTGAACCCCTGTACTCTGCTTCTCTAAAGTTGAGGCATGAGTTGAAGTCCTAAACTTTAAATTCAAGAAGTAAGCAAATCCCTTGTCCAGTTATGTAATTTGGTCATAGTAAAATTATTTTGATATTAATGTATTATTTTAAATTGTACTTTATCCACGAGAAATCGTAAAAATTGTCTTAAAGCAGTGCTGATGTTGCTTTCAACTGAAAATTTTAACCAAAAAAAACAAACAAACAAAGCATCCAATAAATTAAGAAATGCAGACTGATCCATAATTAAAAATATACATGAAATAAAAATAATTGACACAGTACAAACAGCTTCAAAATTATACGAGTAATACAAGATTATTAAAATAAAGGGTAAATTGATTTCACATTTTATATAAATAATGTTGAACTGTTAGTGATTTTTGTGATAAAGGTTAATTTTAAAGACATAACTGTAGATCTGCTAACTCTACTCTCTGTCTCTCTGTCTTGGATCATTTTGAGTTGAGTCCATCACCTTAAACAATGGTTTAAGCTTTGGCAACCTGTACATAACATCGAAGCAGCCGCAGGCAGCACTTGCATTGCTCTCTCCAGGGTTGCAATTAAGAATCACTCCTGTCTGGATTTAACATCTTACTGAACATTATGAGAGTCCCACTGCTCAGCAGCCTTCCTGCTTTTTGCGTGATGCTGCGCTTCACTTTGCTTTTTTCCAACTTTACGCCCATGTCCTGGAAGAGGGCACGGCTCTTTCACTTTTATTGCAGGATAGAGTAAAGATTTTTAGAATCATGGAGGTTGGATATGAGTGTAAATCCTTCTTTTCAGATTTTGAATATGTGTAATTTCTCATCAATTTCACAATAGTGTTCTCCTACGTGTAGGTCTATGGCCAAAATATTCCAAAAAAGTGCACTGATGTTTGCTATTGTAACACAACAAAACCTGAAAAGGTTCAAGATGTGTTAATACTTTTGTAAGACCCAATATTTTACGTTTATTAACGTCAGTATCTATTACACTTAAAATTACTCAACTAGGTACAGTCCGACTTAGCAGTTTTTGCAGTCTGTCATGCAAGGAGTGCATGGGAAAGCCAATGCTTTTGCCCTGTGGCAGGGTTTCTATTAATCTGGAGGCTTGTGCAAACTGAATATTTGAAGAGTCTGCTAACACTTATAAAACAGAACGTTGCCTGAAAATAAAAAGATAAGATTTGGTTAATCCATAATATGATTTTAATAAGTGACTGACTGGTTACACAAGACACCTCGTCTCTGCACAGACTTCATTGCCAAACAGAGGAAATAACCGCTTGCAAAAACGTCGGGTCCTCCTGGATCAAACGTGCTCTCACAACTAATCAGTATGGCAAAAGGGAAGGTTTCTATGTGAGCAAAGCTTCAGAGCAGCCACAAGGACTGTAATGTGATCATCAGGCTGGTTTAAACTAATTCGGGAAAAAGAAAATTTTGATTACATGAGCCTCAGGGCTTTACGTTCAGCTTTTGTTGCTGAAGGAAGCTTTAATAGGTCAGCATACTGAGGTCTTCAAAGTTTCCAGAAATAAGGACGTAATTCAGTACCCTCCACACGTACTGGTTCCTCTAATGAAGATGTGCAAAAGCCTGAATATAAAGTCTGTTTTTAATGCAGTATCATTATCTAAAAAATATACAATTCTATCTTTATTTTGAGTCTCTTTATTCAGTGTGAAAAAACCCCACCATAATAGTTCAACACAATAAATGTAAATTAGGCTTTTTTTATGTGTAAGTAGCTTAACTGAGGATCTGGGAGCCTTTAATTGGTAATTCATAACATCCTGAGAAGGCCATGGTTTAAAATAGAAATTGTGCAAAAACCTTACACCTACCAATCTCTACTGTTAGAGGATTGCTAAAATAAAATAAAAGTGAGGTTGGACAGGACGTTAAGCAGGGTGAAATAATCTGAAAAGCTCACTGTTGGAGAACTGCAGCAAACGGTGGCATTTGAAGTTTGCCAAGTCTTCATAACAAACTTTAATCGCTACTACATGTCTTGTTTCTCAACCGTGCCTATAAATGTCTGCCATTTGTTAAATACTACTGGGGAATTTAGCTCCTGAGTGCTTCGGCAACAAACTCTCCAGGTGGATCAAGCATAAAACAAAGGTTGAATACCGTAATTTCCGGACTATAAACTGCTACTGCTACACACTTTAAACACTTCAATGTGGCTAATATATGGATTTTTACCATGTTTTGAATGATGAAAGAGGACAGCACAGGCTCAAGAGCAAATTTACCCTGACACAAAAGTAACATTGAGAGCAACAATGAAAGAGAGACAATGAAGTCGACCATTTTAGTGGGTTTCGTCCCAGGAAGTCATTGATTGCGGCACTGTTCATATGTACCATATGTATTAACAGTGTTGTCAGTAACGCGTTACAAAGTAACGCGTTACTCGGACCGCTTTTTTCAGTAACGAGTAATCTAACGCGTTGCTATTTCAAATCCAGTAATCAGATTAAAGTTACTTAT
>CAEFZY010076055.1:0-53265 GCA_903066815.1 Brachyrhaphis roseni
CGCATTGCTCTCAACTCTCACATATTGATAACTAAACGGACTGAAATATGACCCACGAGGCAACTTTTAAAAATATTTGCAACTGTCTTGTTTCTTATCACTATAAGCCCTAAAATTGTGGGTCTTCTTTGGCAAATTATTTGCTTTTTCTATTAACACCATAAGCATTGTGTAACATCAAAACTTTTTAACTACCTGGTTGCAAATAGGAAACAGTCTAAGAATTACATTCACTGACGGTAAATTGCACAATTCGGTTATCAGTAGGTCTAACTCGTGAATATGACATAAATATAGCTAATATGTATGTGTATAATATGTTGCATGTTATCCCTAGCAGATCCGGTTTATAGCAGGTTCTATATACATTCTGTCAATAAATAATATTTAACGAAAAAAGACAGCTAAAGAACAGTGAGAAGATTTTCCTAAATTGAATAATTTGACCATTTGAATCTTTTAATTTTCATATTGCCTGTAACAGCTGCAACAAGTGGTACATCTGACATTGTGTGGAGAACCCACCAGCTGACACAGATTCTTCCTGTGTTGTGCATTTATGTGTGCTTTTATAGCTAAAAGTTAACAGTGTGACTGTTTTCTGATGAACGTGTACTACTTAGAGTTAGATGCAAGTAAAGAGGATTCTTTTGAAATTATTTTTTGTTGTCTCACCAGGGGATGCAAATATCAGCAGCCTCAGAATTTGCATTCCCAAAATGTCTTTCTTAACTCTCTATTTGTCTACATTAACAGGGGTTGCATATCTTTGGCAAAGCAAATTCTGAGCCTGGCAGTATTTGCGTACCTTGTTTTTCAACTCAAAAGGTGTCATACAGATATGAACGTCACACCAGAGGAGATGTGTCATTATGTCGGAAATTTGATACAACCCATAAGTGTCTAATCTTTTCACATTGCAGGGCATTTTTTGGCAAGGAAGATTTGGAGGCTGCTGATATTGACCTTCCTCATCTGGCACATGTAGACTATTTGATCTTATACATATCAACAGGGCAAGACAGCAAAAATCATTTAAAGATCACTCCACTTTAGTGTACTAACTGTAAGTAGTACACGTTGATCAGAAAAAATCCACATTGTGGATGTTATCCACAATCTAGGATTTTCCTCAAACTAACTTGTGTACAAGGAAGAATCTGTGTCAGCTGGTGGGTTCTTGACACAATGTTGGTATCACTTGTTGCAGCTGTTACATGCAATCTGAAAATGAAAAGATTCAAATGGTCAAATTATTAAATTTAGGAAAATCTTCTAATTATTCTTTAGCTGTCTTTTCCCCTTTAAATAGTACTTATTTACTTAACACAATGTCTCTTCAGAACCTGCTAAGGGATAACATGCAAGGTATTATACACATTCTACATATTTTCTTATTTCGCATTTTTAGACCTACTGATAACCAAATTGTGCAATTTACCGTCAGCGAATGTAGTTCTTAAGCTGTCTTCTATTTGTAACCAGCGTTAAAGAGCTGGTTAAAAAGTTTTGATGTTACACAATGCTTAAACTATAACGGTCCTAATAGAATAAGTGGGAAATTGCACTTATTGATTATGGACAACCCTAAACTTCCTCTTTATGAGACTGTCTTGGGAAGGCAGAGTATCTTCAGTCAGAGGCTTCTTCAGATTTACTGTAATACGAACCGCTACAAGAGATCTCTAGAAGCTACAATAACTCTTTGAAGAATTAGTCAGTCACTGCGACATTTAATTTCCCTTTGGGATTAATAAAGTATTTTTGAATTTGAATTTTAATATTCAATGTAAAACATTCGACTCGGCAAAGGTGTCCAAACCGTATTTTCTTCAATTAATCTGTGAAAGAAAATACACCTTTAAGGGCTTACATGGATAAGAAACATTAAAGTTTTACGAATATTTTTAAAGGTTGTTTCGTCAGTCATATTTCAGTCCGTTTTGTCACTAATATCTGAGAGTTTATAGCGATGCGCGTTCCCGCGAGGGGTCATGCAATTTTCTGCGGGCATGCGTTTCTCGGCATAACGCCCCTCGCAGTCTTTTGATGTCGGCAGACCTTGTCTTCTGAAAGAAGGTTGGAAGTTATAACAGGTAGGAAAACGCTGAAATATCACTCTGTGAAATACATGCTTTCACAAACTGTGCGAAGTGACAAGCAGTTGGGGTGTTAAGACCCCCAACTGCTCTCCAAATCAGCGCTATGGCATCCACTGTAAACACTTGACAAAAAAGTGAACTAACGCAAAAAATAACATTTAAGCAAGGTGCGAGTTGCACAGAGAAAGAGGGGTTTCGCGCTCCCATAACTAATGCCTTTATGAATCCCCAAAAGGGGTAAAAATAAAATGTTGAGGGGTATAAATGTTTATGCATCTCATGGTCTGTATTTGCACATTTACGATAGACGTGTTATAAATTGAAGAGATTTCAAACCCTCCGGAAAAGTGGGCCATACCATCTGCTGTTTATTGTACCTACCTGCGCTTAAACCCACTATAGAAATTCCTCAAGCATTTAGTGTGTGCAGATACATTTTTTTATTATTTGCGTTTAGATTGTCTTTTCAGAGTTACGTACATTCCACAAGCCTCTTATTGTGTAAGGAAATATTTTTTCTAAAGTAAAACTTTAGCTGAATAAAGTTATCAAGCACACATTTTGTTGTTCTTAATAGTTGAAGTTAGCACACGAATTGAAGTTTCTTTTCGATTCATTTACGAACGGCAATTTCACTTTCCTTTACGACTGAAATTGAAAGGTTGAATCACATGCTTACTTCTACAATGTGTGGTTGGTTCATGCAAAATAAACCGTTAAATTGTGGACTATTTGTTGTAGTCAAAAACAGGCCAGAGAGTTCTGCCTGGTTATTTTTTTTTAGGTCTGCTCTTATTTTCTGAAGAAAGAAGAGTTCGCTCCCCAGTACCCTTGAAATGCTCAGTTACATAGTCTTGCCTGCTTGTATTTCATCTTGACTGAAACACATAAGTTACCTATTTGGATGAAAGTCCTTTTGGTATCTGTTGATAAATTACATACCTTCAGTTCAAAGTTCAATGTTGCTCTTAGTATCAGCTTAAAATTTAGTTTATTTTGACCTTCAGTCAAAGATGCGAATGAGATAATACCTTTATAATAGTATATTATAATTAATTCTTTATTTTGTTTTGTTTTGTTTTAATTTGGACACAGCAATATAACAGCAACTCATTACATGCTTAGCAAATGTCAGGAAAATGTTTGGAGTATGTTGACATTCTTGTCTGTGTTAAAGTTTTCCTGCAGGACCCTAATGATGTCAGCAGTGTTGGTCGTTCACGGTGGTGCCTGGGCCATACCAGATGAGATGGCCCCTGTCTGTGTTGATGGGGTAAAAGCAGCAGCACGCCATGGAGCTTCAGTCCTGAAAAGTGGAGGAAGTTCACTCGATGCTGTTGAGGCTGCTGTTAGGGCTTTGGAAGACAATCCCATTTTTAACGCAGGTGCATAAAATTCCATTTATCGCTTCAAGATAAATTTACACAACTTAGTTTGAATTTACAATACTCTAGATGAGTTATCTATTAGTAATATAGAAAACAACTGACAATACCCATTTACTATGCGATCCAGACGTATCAGAACATTGTCTCTATCTACTGGTGTTGATAGTAATATTAAAATTTTATTTGTAATGTTCCTTAACTTGTGCTTCTTGGCCTTTTCACAAGATTCATCTTCAACATTTTAGTGTCTTATATCCCTCAGAAGTTTTGAGACTTTAAAGATTGTAATAGATCTGGGTAAACACCACAAAAGCTGAATATTAACAATGTTTTATTATGGAGTTAAAGTGCAGTGTTAAATCCACCTGGTGGACAATTGAAGAAGTAGTAGCCAAAACATGCAAAATCTTGTTTTCTTTCTGTACAAACACATTACAAAATGTCTTCAAACCATTCCCTTTAGGGCATGGAGCAACTCTAAATGTTGATGGAGAAGTGGAGCTGGATGCCATTATTGTGGATGGAAGGACACTTGCCAGCGGGGCCGTGTCTTGTGTAAAAAACATTGCTAACCCTGTGTCCCTGGCAAGAGCTGTCATGGAGAAGGTCTTTTTATTCTGCTTTATTATTTATTGTTGTGTTGTGTTCTCTTTCTGTGTTTAAGGAAAATAGAACATAAGTTAAATAGTATTAGTGATGGATGGGGACTCTTTTTCAATGCTTTTGCTTATCAAACATTAAAAAAACTCAAACATTATCATCAGTTAATTGAATTTTAGTATGTAATAAGCTGTGGAAATTTTCAGACATCCCACTTAATGCTGACCGGCAAAGGTGCGAACCAGTTTGCAGAGAGCATTGGCATCAAGACCATTCCCACTGATAAACTGGTGACAGAATATGAGAAGAAGGAATGGGAAAAGCACAAGATATACATTGCAGGAGTAATGCAAGAATTCAACACTAAATGGTATGCAGTTTTCTAATGCACGGTTCAATCCAACTTTTATATGATGGATGTCTATTCTGTTTTCAGTAAAACCAAAAGTCCTTTATATCAAGCCATATGTTTTAATCTGAGTAGGCTACTCAGTCAGACAATAATATTTGAGTGTCTATTAGATTTTTCTAATGTTATTCTGACTATTTATAGAGTTGAATGATATCTAATAGCAGGTACAATCTCACTTTCATATAGATTAGTTGATTTTGAGGACTTTGAGCCCAATTAAGGCTGCCCAATTTTACAAAAAGCTTGCATTACAATATTTTTGTCAGATAGTTAAATGGTAATTTTGATTACATTTAACACATATTCCTCGATACTCAGTTTTTAACATAATTGTCTCCTCGGCTCTTATTAAGCTGTCTAATTTTGGCCACAAAGATCTGTTCCCCTTAAGGGAATAGAGGACAGTGAAAGTTTGTCCCAACAGGTACATATAAGAAGACAGAGTTTCAATCTACCACATCTGAAATTCTGTAGCCTTAAAAATATTGCAATAAATCATTGTGCTTTGCGATTTGCAAAGACAATTGCAACTTGATATGTTGTGCATTTTTGGGGCCAACATACAAATCCCCTTGAATCTGGCAGATAACTCCAAATTAGCTGTCTGCATGTATGCAGACTGCACGTTTTATTTTTTAGTTAACAAACTTTTCTCATTGAAAGGGCTCATGATACAGTTGGGGCGGTAGCTGTGGACTGTGCTGGGAATGTTGCATGTGCAACATCAACTGGAGGCATCAGGAATAAAATGGTTGGCAGAGTTGGAGATTCTCCTGTGATTGGTAGGATGTCATTTGAGATTCCGAAAGAACTTAATTATTTTCACTAAACTTTTTAATGAAATAAATTTTTAATTAAATTCTGTGCAAACAGTTTAAAATGTATTCTTTTTGTTTGTTTTGTAATTAAGGCTGTGGAGGATATGCTGATAACTCAAGTGGTGCTGTATCATGTACTGGACATGGAGAATCTATTCTTAAAGTGACTCTGGCCAGACTAGTCCTGTCTCATGTCGAACAAGGTAAAAAAAAACAACAAACAGAAAAAAACACAAACCACATAAATTAAGATTTTGCCTGTAGTAAAGCATTTTTTGAATGATCAAGTTTAAAGTTAGATGAATTTCTGTACTTTTTTGTACTGCTGTGATTTTCAGTTTATGAACTGTTTTTTTTTTTTTTATATGAAAGTTTCAAATGTGCCAGTCCTTTATATAATGGAATCTTATCATGTAAACGACCACGCAATTTTTCAAGCAATAAGTTCTCTTCTATTTCCTTTCTGCTGTCACAGGAAAATCAGTAGCAGACGCTTCACAGTTGTCCCTGCAGTACATGGGTGATCGTGTCCAAGCAGCAGGTGGCACAATTGTAGTTGCTCCATCAGGGCAGTGGGCTGCAACATTCACCACAGAGCGGATGGCTTGGGCTGCTGCTGTAGATGGTGTGCTGTGGTTCGGCATAAACCCAGAAGAGAGGTTGAAAGAGAAACTGTCCCAGTAGAAGAAGGGGTTTTAATTATTTTTTTCAATAGTAAATGACATGCATTTCAAAAGTAGTGTGCTCTCTTTTGTAGAAGTGTTTTTCTTTCACTCGGTGCATATTAGTGAACAATGGACTATAATTAAGTATATGTACAATAATAAAAAGAATGGATTTGCTTTCATTTCAAAAGTATAAATGGAAAGTATGTTTAAGATTGACTAATGTATTGATTGCTTGATATGTGTTTCATAAAATATTTTCACACATTAAGTTGTTTATTGTAAACACATATTTGACTCCAATGCTAATAAAACATCTCTTGTAAAGTAGACTCATAAAGACTTATTGGCATTCATATAATCCCAAATGCCGCAAGCATTTCTGTCAGTCTTATAATGCTTAGGCTTTTGTATGTTTCCGAAGCGGCATTCTAACGTCATACATAACTAAAAATAGAGAAAGTGTTAACTTTTGCATACATAAAAAACAAATTTACAATTCTTATTTAAAAACGAAATAAATAAGAATTTAATTCTTATTAAATTAAGAATTAATTTAAGAATTAAAAATTCTTAAATTAAGGATTTTAAATGATTTAAAAGATGTTTAAAACATCTATGGACACGTCACAGCTGATGTATGACTTTGGGGGATGGGAGGAGAGCACAATAAGAATGTTATTAGGGGCAAAATCAATCTGTTCTAATACTCAACAAAGGCTTTTAAAAATGTCATAAACAAGATATTAGTAAAATAAATATTAAAACAAGGCACTGTCCAATAGGATTGGTAAAAATCTGACCTGAAAAATTCTACCAAATAACTAATGTCTATGTCAAATGGCGTCTGTTTATTTTAATCCATCAACCTTTTAGACTAGAGATTCTCACTTTTAGATTATTCGAACTGTTTCTTAAAGTTCTTAGGGTGCATGTCAACCCCACCATACTGTCACTATTTACTTTCAATATATTAAATATACTGGAAGTATAACTTTGAATATAGTATAGATGCAAAGTAATATAGGCATAATATCCGTCATATTTGGAGAATGAGCTTTTTTGCTGTCCGTAAACAGAAACCACGTGACCACTGTAGTCGCCTGTCAGGAGCTTTGCAGCAGCGGGACGAATGACGGCTCCGTTAGAGGAAGTTACTGGGTGCAGCTGTGCTAGAATGTAACCTTATACGAGTGGGCAACGTTATCGCGGCACAGGAGAGGTGAGTCTGCTACACACAACCCAATCACTCACAATAACCCAACTGCAAGTCTATCACGACATGCACGTGATCGAGATCTTCTAACGGCCTCGTATCAATTCAGGCTATAAACAAACTTGATAGCCAAGGCCTGTGCTAAAGCTACCTAGCTGCCGCCGTTTCGGAGATTTCGCTCCAAGATTAGCACAAAATATATGTCATAAATAATCAATGTTTTGAATTTTAAGGCACCCGACATCTTTGAAGCAAAGGGTGGTGGTAAGGTTTGCAACAGCGATTTACTGCAGGGGCATATTTTTCCCATAAAAGTAAAGCAAGCTAGCATCCATGATGGCGTTCTAAAGCGGATTGTTGTCCTGCAGTGCTAGCATGCTAGCCTGCTAACACGTTTTAATTGATTCAATGAGGCATTGTTTTGATTGTAAATCTTGTGGGTGGATTTTAGCCTAGCCTTAATGAAAACAAACATTAACCTATCAGATTCCCGTCTTGTTTTGTCTTGTGTTATGGCGCACAGGCTGTTTAAATGTGGTTTGTTGTAAGATGTGTAGTCTTTGCGGCTGTTCACCAGAAAATATTGGATACACGTCATCCGCTGCCTTACTTTTAGCCCATTTTACAAATTGACCACTAAGAGTTCTCAAGTTGAATTCGTTGATAAATACCAGAACTCGTATTTAGATTGTTTGCAATCTCTGTTGGTAAACACGGCGAAGTTTAGCCAGATGTTGAGCCACTCGCAGTAGCAAAAAATAAAGTTTGCTTGGCCCAGTTGTTTTTTTGTTTTGTTTGTTTTTGCATTAGCTAATCGCAAATGCGATTCTTATGTTGACGCAAACAATTGCAGCTGAAGCAACATTACAATTTTTAAATAAATCCGTGATTATGTGTGTAGATTAGAAATTCAGGTAGCTGCGTTTTAGAAGCTGAAAATCTTTAAATAGGTGTAATCCACTTATCTCTGTATTCTTCGGATGCCATGAATTGTTGAACAATGTTTGAAAGTTTTACTAGCTTAATTGACATTTTACGTGACTTCACCTTTTATTCAGACCTTTAGACCTATATTTACTGTTGAATATTTTTACAGTTAAATATAAAACATTCTGCTTTAAAACAAAAATAACATTCATATTGCATTTCTTTTCTAATTAAAATTTGTAGTTAAATTGTAAAAATAAATTTATAAATTATGATGAAATCTTCATTATGCGCAAGTTCAATAAGCAGGCACTGACATATCAAATCGATCGGTTGCTTTTTGTTACATATGTACTTGTCAATGTTATGTAACAGCCTACTTGCTTAATTTAAACAATGTACCTATCTTTGCACAAATCAAACATGGTTTTGTTGAATCAAAATCACAGTAACAAATATAAGGTATGTTTTTTACAGGGAAAAGGAAAACATTTGTATGTATTTATAGTATACATGATTAAAACCTTGTTGACGGTTTTCTTAACATTAGGAATGTAGTATTTTAGTTCGTGCCACTTATTCATACTGTGTGTTTGCTGTTTTGATTCAGGAAGGCAGCAGCATTCATGGATATTGTGGACACCTTTAACCATTTGATACCCAGTGACCAGTTGGATGAGTCCTTAACATTGAATCAGAATTTGGAATGTGAAGCCAGTAATGAGTTTGGGACAGGAGCCAAACTGGAAGACTCTCTAAAGAACATGCTCAGTGACAAAGACCCCATGTTTGGATGTGCAAGCACTCAGTTCAATCTGTTGGAAAATGAAGATCCTGCTTTTCACATTGCTGGTTCAACAAGTAAGTCCAAAAGCCAAAAAATGTTGAGAAAAATGATCTTGTCTAGATTTTGGGTTTGTACCTTTAAAAACAAAAATGTAAAATTCTCACTCGTTTTATGAAACCTTTTTTTAAAAAAAGTTTAATAAACATATCTGTAAAGAGGTTTTCTCTTTGCTGGTTTTGCATAGTTAATTTTTAAGCCAGTTTGACCTGAGTTCAAACTCTGAGATGCTTTTGAAAGATCCTCATGGTAACCAGCTGTGTGTACGTAGACCTTGTTTTATCAACGCAGAACACTTGCTGGTGCGAGACCCAGTTTGATAACGTTGAGTTAAAATAATAGTTTCACAGTAGCAAAAATGGCAAAGAAACAAAGCTGCATTGCATGACTGCTTTTCTGTTTTTGTTCAAAACAGAAAAGCAAAAGCAACTAGTCCTGCAGTTAAGAAAACACTTTAATTATTACAGTGATAATATCATCTATAACATATGTTTATTTTGATTTTAATACGTATATTAAAGGAATTTTTTTTTTTTTTTTTACATTTTTAAGTAATCATGCAAAATATTGCACAGTTTTGCATTTTTTGTCTTTATAGAGAAACACAAGTCTATCAGGCTGCTTTCAGCTGGTTGGTTCATTGGAATGTTAGCCTGCAGCCGGGTACTTAGCAGAACTCCCACTCATACCTTTCCAAGTAGTTTTAATATAGTGTTACCATAATAAGAGTGATGGATTTTGGTTCTTTATTGTACACCACATGACTGCATGCCTTTTTCAGAAGCTGCTAAATTTTCCTTTATTGCAAGAGAGAAGAGAGGGAAAAAGTTGAGTTGCCTTTCTTTAGCCAGCTGACCTGTACTGTGCAGCAACAGGTGGTAAAAGAGCTCAGCTGAGTTAATTAATACTAATTTTTTTTTTACATGAGGAATAATGTAGTAGGAAATATGAGTAGTTTTGAAATGGGCTTTTGTAAATATTATTATATTTTGATATCTGTGACAGGCCCAAAACCTTTCAGCAGTATGTGTAGATCAAAACTTTGTCTTAAGCACAAGAAAAAGTCAGTAATATTTGTCACTGTCATTCAAAAGCTGGCATTTAGAATTCAATTGTAGTTTACTTGCGCTTTACGTCGGCAATGAGGAGCAGCTAGATTCTTTCCTCTTTGGTTTTTGTAGGTCCGCGTAGGGATTCAGAATCTGCAGGCCTCTCTAGTGAACTGAATGTTGCTGAGACCTCACAGGATAAACAAATCACTGGCAAGCAGAAGAAACATCCCAACAATTTAGACTACGGTAAGTAGGGAGTCATTTAATGATAGGTGAAATGTTGATTGGAAACACAACAAAAAATCATCTCTTGATCAGAAAAAGAAATTTAATGATTGAGCGGTGATCATCTGACCAGAAGCAAAAAAATTGTTGTTAAACTCTGAAGTAAAATATACATAGTGATCTGGTAAATTATAAATTGCTTCAGTTATATCGATAAATGTTTGTTTGTTTTAGAATTGGTAGTTTATTTTAAGCTTAGATGTACACAGAGTTTGATAAGGAAGCCTGCTGTCGATGGACAGTCTGCTGCTCTCCATCGTCTTTTGAGTCTATGAAATAAATGTTTGCTCTTACGCAAATATTTAGACCAGTAGAAGTTAGTTAAATTTTTACACTAATAGTTCCTGAGAAAACAGAAGAGCTCCAGATATGAGAGCTTCATTAAACAACACAAAAGTTAGCTGTTACGCAACGCTGCTTTATTTTATTATTTGCACTTTTGACCTCTGTCAGACATGGAGCATAAAGCATTTGGAAATGTTTGCAATTTGTTCAACCAAGTTGAAATACTTCTTTCTATATTGATGTTTTTTATTGTTAAGACAGTAGACAAAAAACATTTTCATTATTGGAAAGACACTGAAGCCGGCTAAAATCGACAGGTCCCCATTTCAGTGATAGACCACAAACTCTCAGATTGGTGCATCTCTGATGTTAATTTAATCCCTTTGGAAAAACTGTATATAGATATTATGTCCTGCTCATAATGGTCAGTGAGAAAATTGTTTATGAATTTATTAACTTACAAACCTATGTGCTGTGAAGACCCTTCCCAAAGAGGACCGTTTTACACAGGAAAAAGTTTGTTCTCTAAATGTTTGGTCGTTAGAGAACTTTTTAACATGTAGAAATTTACTTAAAAGACAAGAAGTCATATTTGTTTTGTGTTCCTTCTGCTTCAGATCATAGAGGTGACAAACAGCCAAGGATGTCTAGGAACACCTTAATCAGAGGACGACCTGGAAGGAGACACAGCAAATGGCTTAGCAAGTCTTTTCTCATTGAGAAAGGAGTTAGAGGCGCACAGCAGAAGAAAGAGTTGACTCTGGGGGGGCGTATTAACATCAGTGATCTAGACAGTGGAGTATGGTTGAATCCTACAGTCGAATTGAGACGGCTCACTGTCACAATTGGCGGATTTAAAATTGAGTTGCTTCCCGGACCCTCATACACACACAACCTCGACGTGGGTGAGCCAGTGTGCTTCGAGGACGGCTTCTCTTATGGTGGTGACATCGATATGGCCATTTTGCCAGAAGGTGCTGTCTGCATACAGAATCCAGTACAAGAAACCCCAGCACCAGAAAATGCGTCGGCCATTGATGTAACGGAGAAGAGCTTATCTGATGATGCAAATCTCGGTTTAGGCCCGTACGTA
The DNA here is from genome assembly GCA_903066815.1 of Brachyrhaphis roseni. Lineage (NCBI taxonomy): Eukaryota > Metazoa > Chordata > Actinopteri > Cyprinodontiformes > Poeciliidae > Brachyrhaphis > Brachyrhaphis roseni. The sequence continues at coordinate 11,688 of CAEFZY010076055.1, forward strand.
AACCCGAATGATGTGCAGACGTCAAATGGAACAATAATAGAAACCATCTCCACGCAGGAGACGAAACACGAAGATAAGAAAATTCCAGTGAAAAAGAAAAGGCCATTCCACAAAGGAAAGGACGGTGTCAAACATCCACTGAGCATTCAGAAAGACATAGCTGATGAAGACAAGACTGATGGTAAGGAAAAGCTTCAAACTGCAGCCAAAATACCACCAAAGCCTAAACAAGGACCAACACTGAACAAGAACAAGGAGTTGGGTTCATCCAAAACAAGCCACACGGATAAGGAGCATAAAGCGACCCAAGACAAGCCATTCAAAACCAGAGAAGACCTGCACAAAATGAAGTCTATGAAGGATAAACAAGATGCTTCTCCTTTGAAAAGGCACATAGAAAACACACACAGTGAGCACGCTGCTAAAGTTCAAAAGCTGCACAGTGGAGGGGAAGATAAAATGAAGCCAAAATCACCAGGTACACCCAGCTCGGCTGCAAAGAAGATACCAGTAACAGCTAATCGCGCTGGCGACCATCAGGGAGCAGCTAGGCAAAATAATCCTCATAATACTTCAAAAGCTGAGCATCACCACCATCATCCAGGCAATTCTCTAAAAACTCAAGAGGGAGGACAGGAGAAAGCCAAAAAGCCTGAAAAGATTTTCCAGAAACAAAAAAGCAGGAATTCGAGGAGCATCTCTTTGGATGAGCCAGAGCTGTTTGTTCCAGATAATGCCCCCCCTGTGAAGAAGGAAACGGTTGAGGAGCAGCCTGCTGATACTGAGAGTGTCTGGGATGGAAACAACTGCTGTGGGTTGTGTAAAAAACATCATAATAACATGTGAGTGTTGCTCTCTACCTATATATAACACGTGCAATACCTGAATTCAGGCAGTTTTTCAAGAAACATCTTTTAAACTCATTGATGCTTCACTTAGGTTCATGGTTGGATGCGGCCGTTGTGACGACTGGTTCCACGGCGACTGCGTTGGCCTCGACCTTGCCAAAGTGCGCGAGATGGAGGAGGAGGACCAGATGTATGTGTGCTTAAAATGCTGTGAGGAGGAAAGTAAGAAGATAGATCCTGAGCCCTCAGCAGAGGCCAAGCCAGAAGCTCATGAAGTGCAGGATCTTAAGCCGCCTCAAAAACCCCGTCCAGGACCGTCTCAGCCGCTCGCATCCGGGGGCGTCAGACCAGTAAGAAAGGTAAGCAGAAGTCTTTTGGGAGGTCTCAGTTAAACAATCAGTTTTTTATTTATTTGGTTTTATTTTACTAAGATGTTTGTTTCCCCAGCTAATTCATCTATTAATCATAGCCAGTGTTTCCACTATGTAAGGGTTTGTTCTCTTTTTGCTTTTATTTTGGCTGAACGAGAGGTGTTCGCACAGGTGTCTGGATAACACATTCCACTCATGCACTTAGTTTCTCACACACTAATCTCACCTACCGTATCTACTAGCATTTCTGTGTCACTGGGGACTTTCCTTTTAATGCACAGTTTGTTCTGTTTGTCTTAATGAATTGCCTAGTATATCTAATGCATTTTGTTTCTTTTTATTTTGAAACAGGATGCAGAAAGGAGACAGTCCACAGATGTCAAAGAAGCAGTTCATAAAACAGGTGCAGATAACAGCTGTGAATGTAAAAATATTTCTGTCTAGTTATGTTTTTAACGTTACGTTGGCCTTGAGGCCAGAAGGCTTCCTTGGTTCAGCTTCCCTATAAGAACATCTACAAGATTTACTGAAGACTGACGTGGAACAACAATCTGCACTAGCCTACTTGGTTTTATTTTTTATAAATATTATTATGTTTTATATATGTATATATCTTTAGGGATGTTTTCTTTTTTACTCTATTTTGACTGGAAACTTTGCCAGACACACGAGAGGAATTTGAGCACTTGCATATTTGATCAAAAACACGTTTTAATTAATAGAAAATAATTTTGAGATTCACCTTTGCAGTCCATTTCATTTCTAAAATAACTATTTACTTTTTTTTTTTGCTTTTTGCTTTTTTTCAGTCAGATACATTTAATTGTACAATTTTTTTTTAAAAATATACTTACATTTTATTCATAAATTTGGCTTGATTTTTCATGCTTGAAATTAGGACTGTAACAATTTATCAGATCAATTTGTTATGAATCAATTATTGACATAATGCTTAACGTATTTAGTAATCCATTAATTATTAACTGGAATAACAGACTCAAAAAAATCCATTTACTAAAAGAACAACACTCGGAGAAGTAATTAAGTCAAAACTGTATAAAAATATTAATTTTGCATTTAAATATGTTCTACACAGAACTCCTCAAATGGCATAGTTTTAGCTTCACCTGTTTTAAATGTTGCAAATAAATGAATAAAAAAACTCAATTAACCAACTTTTGCTTTCTACTTATTGATTGGTTAAATGAAAAATTACTCAACATACTGCTGTTAAATCAAGCAGAAAGAGCTGAGCTTTTCACATGCTGATACAACCTCTACTCCAAATGATTAAGCATTTACGAAAGGAATGCTATATTTTTGCATTTTGGGCGATAAAATGCTTATTTTCTTATTTAGAAAAACATTTTGTATCTTTTGATATGTTTCTAATAGTGTATACAAATCTTGAAGAAGTGAAATAACAAATCTGCAGAATGTTTTTTTAAATCTGATTAATCGTTAGATTATTCGATAGAATAAACAATTACTAAAATAATTGTTGCTGAAATTTCTGCTGAAGTTAAATTTGATAATCCTTTGATATATTTTTTTGTAACTCACAATTTAACATTTAATATTTATTACCTAGGCTGATCATATTAACATTCTCTCCTCACAGGTAGTCTGTCCAAACACGAATCTAAAAGCAAGGCTACGTCTTTGACTTCGAAGAAACCCGTGTCTGTGGAGGCAATCAGGAAAAGTGTGCGTGATTCCCTGAGAGAAATTCTCACACAGAGGTCAGTATATTTTAGAAGTAAATGCAATTGTTAACCCTTTCTGAGCGAAAAGGGAGAGCCTTAGCTCCACAGCATTAACAAAGAAGTGATGCGATATGTGTCATACTTTCCCCTTAAAATCCAATATCTGAGAGACCTCGGGGTCATTTCTCTTTTGCAGGCTGTCTAGTTACATTCAATGTTTCAAATACAACCACTTGTGTGCTATTTTCCACTCTTATTCTCTGCAGAAGACTCTACAGAAACTATGGGGTATATGACAAACTTTGCAATGTCTTATTATTGTTTTTTTCATGAAATATATCTAACTGTCATAAATGTGTATATTCAACTGACAACCTCAATGTCCCTATGGGATTAATAAAGTTTAACCTAACCTATTCGTAACTACAAACTCCACGTTGCAAGGAAGCATTAAGCACCGTTGAAAAGAATTTATCCCAAGATATTTTATTATTACCTGCAATAGAATTCTTGTTCCTTAAACTGTTTAAAATTGCATGTTTATGTAAATAAAAGCAAATCGTTCTCATGTCAGTACTTCCATTTCTTCCGCAATGAGAGACTGTAGATATAAAAAATGTTTAGTTAATAAGATTTCAGTGGTTATCTAAATATTAGTAAATGTTATGAAGTGTAGTATATATTGTAGGGGTGGATATTAGCACCTGAATCATGCTGGGTCTGAAAAGAACCAGCAATTTACCTAAACTGTGTAGGTAAATTTAAATTATAAAATTAAAAGTCTCACTCAAAGTAAGACGCTTTTCTCTGTTCTCCCCAGTTTTTGAATTTTACATTATATATTGTAGCTGAAATAAATTCTAACAATTATTTGTCTAGAAGCGCATCTTGTCCAAATCTATAACATGCTGAACTTTTTAGAAAATCTGAATATTTTCTAAATAACTGACATCTTGTTCATTTTAGGTTGAAGGATTCAGATCTAAACATCCCAGAGGAGAGAGCCTCTGAGGTTGCCAAGAAGACTGAAAGAGAGCTGTTTCAACTTTATAAAGACACTGACCACAAATACAAGAACAAGTACAGGAGTCTGATGTTTAACCTAAAAGATACAAAAAATAACGTAAGTGCCTATTTATACCAGGCTTAATTCAAATGTTTGCCATTATACCATCTGCATTTTGTAATTTGTAATTGTTTTCTTTTGCAGGTTCTGTTCAAAAGGGTTGTTAATGGGGAAATTTCTCCTGGTAACCTAATTCGCATGAGTCCGGAGGAGCTGGCCTCAAAAGAGTTGGCTGCCTGGCGACAGAGAGAGAACAGACACGTATGTGGTTCTTAATGTTTTCTGTTTGTTATTGCACACACTGACGACTTGTACTGACTTTCTTGTTGAACTTTGAAATTAAAAGTGAATCTCAAGAGGTAATTTTTACTCCATGTTGAAAAGTTTGCATGTTTTTGGTCTGTTTTCTTGAGGTATGCCTGAATTTTAAGAAAAAAAAGAGCTTATATGTGTTTATTCTGTTTTAGACTATTGAGATGATTGAAAAGGAGCAAAGAGAGGTGGAAAGACGACCCATTACTAAGATTACCCACAAAGGTGAAATTGAAATCGAGAGCCAGGAGCCGATGAAAGCACCAGAGCCTGTAGAGGTAAATGCCAAAGTTTAAAGCAAAAATTATTTTTCTTTTTCTTAAACATGGTCAAAAGCTGTTCAATGATACACCCTGAGCTTTTTCTTCTTCTTCGTTTTTAGCTTGAGCCTCTCCCCAAAGTGACTGAAGAAGTACCAGAACCCCCCAAAACCCCGGAAAGAAAAGAAGAGAATACAAAGGTTGAGAAAGACACTACAAGTCAACACAAGTCTCACTTATTTGATCTACATTGCAAAATCTGCACAGGTAAGAGCTGAAATTATTTTACTGATTGTGATCTTACTAATCACGTTAGCATTCCAACCATCCAACTTGGTTTCTATTATAAGGTCGTATGGCACCCCCAGTGGAAGAGGCCCAAACCAAGGTGGCTAAAGTTGCAACCACAGTAGTACGGAGGCATTCAGCTAAATCAGAGGAGGGGAAGAGCACGCCGCCTCCTCCAGTCGATGACGACCTGCACCTCACCGTTTTGGAGGAGAGCTTCAGAAATGCCAAATCAGGCTTTGAAGCAAGGTGGGAAGCACTACTTGACCTCATATGACTTTGCCTCTTGCAAGTTTTTCTCACTGTTGCTTTCCACTTTTTTGCTGCAGGTCAGATCACGTGGCTGGAAGAGATGAAGAAGCCGCTTTCCTTTCCAACTTGAAGTCCCTGTGGCGAGGATTCATTCACATGCACTCGGTGGCAAAACTTGTGACAAAAGCTTTTCCCGTCTCAGGCATTTTGGACAACATATCGGAGGTAAAGTGGATACGGAAAAGCATGTTCAGATTCTCTTGTAAAAAGTAAACACTACAGTGAAGTGCAGTTGGAAATAGGCATTCAGGTGCAGCCTTTTAGAAGTGTCTGGATTAGCAGCTGTGCGCCCCTTACACAGCTCAACAACTCTCAGGGAGTAACTTCAACACAAAAAAAAAAGTCAGATAGGCTTAAATCGTTTGACTGCCTCATAAGTGGCTGTTGCTACCTGTGAAGCAGGCACAAGAACTGCAGAGACATGACCCAAATACTTGCAGCATCCTATCACTGCTTAGAAATTTAATATTGTAAAATAATAATTAAAAAAGCAACACAATTTGACTTTGTCAAATAAAAATTAAGTATCCAGCAAATAGCTGTAAGTCTTTAAACAGTTTTTAAAAATCTGGTAAGTTTGCATTTCTAATTTTGTTGGTCTGTACTGTGTTAAATGTCTTTTTTTTTTTTTTTCTGTCTCAATAGGACCTTCCAGACAGCATCCAAGTTGGTGGAAGGATCAGTCCTCAAACAGTCTGGGACTATTTAGAGAAGATTCGGGCAACTGGGACAAAAGTGGGTATTGCGCATCTTTTCTTCGTTTGGAATCGTGCAAAAGCTAAAATATGAGCTAGTAATCTCCACCTACATTAATTTATTTTAAGTGTTTTGGTGTACATGGATGAAACAACAAGGATTTTACTTCACATAGAAGTTTTCTAAGTTGGATTCCAAATTTTTTTGCATGGAATATTTCTTTTACAGATTCAAAGTTATTAGGAAAAACAAGTATATCACAGACACACTAACACACTGAAATCAGTGGGATTTCAGATCTATTGTTTTGTAAGGCTTCAGCTTAGAGATACACATCATTAAAAAATATTTTTCCTAGCTTTTCTGCTATGAGCGGTCATTAATGGCTTACATTAATCACAGTTATGTCATGCTGTGTGGTGGAGAGCAGTCCTGTTCCCATAAAACAGGATCTTTAGTTATTTAGGACAAAGCCAAAATTATTGCACAGATGACATTTTAAAGTTGCTTCAACATCTTATATTAATGATTAGTACAGTTAGTACCTAGTATTACTAAAAAAAGCAGTTTTTATTTGTATTCTTTGAGAGTGTAGATCCTTGCCTTCTTTCTGAGATTGCCAAATGTCTGCCAACATTTTCATATTTCACCGGCTAAACATTCAATAAAACAAAAATGACTGTTTTTTTAATGGGTCAGAAGCTGTGGCCTAACTTAAAGTGGATGCCTAATTTAATTATGCAATAATTTATAATGTAATAAAAAAATGTTTTACCGACACATGGCTTTTGTTTCATTAAAGGAGGTGTGCCTGGTTCGTTTCTCCCCGGAGACAGAAGAAGATGAGATCTCCTATACTCTTCTTTATGCCTACTTCAGCAGCCGTAGGCGTTTTGGGGTGGTATCCAATAACCTGCGACAAGTGAAGGATATGTATCTCATTCCCCTTGGTGCCACAGAAAAAGTTCCTCATCAGCTTGCTCCCTTTGACGGGCCAGGTAACTAGGGCAATACAGCGTTTGTAATTGTTTTGTTTTTATTTTGTAAACTTACTCATGCAACACTTCAAAATAATTGATATCTTCGATAGGTTTGGAAAACAACCGTTCCAACCTCCTCCTTGGACTCATCATTCGCCAGAGATCAAAAAGAGATTTCCTCACTGTGGATGTGAATGAATCTACGAGGATTGTCCCAGAAACCAAGCCCATCACAGTTACCACAAAAGTTACTAGAAACACTGAGGAGGAGGAAAAATTGTTCCTGTCTTCTCTGACCACTCCTCTCAAAAAAGAGGTGGAAAAACCCCTCGATACTAACGAAGATGAGCCTATTGCCGAATCCTCTGAAGAACCAGCTGCAACAGAAGAGCCGGGGAACCAAGAGACACAAAAGCCACTTCGCTTTCTTCCAGGTGTGTTAGTGGGATGGGGCGGGGAATTACCTCCTCTGCCAGATGTTGGAGATAAACCTGCGACAACAGGACACGACACCCTGAAGGCCAAGCCTGCTCCCAAAACAGATGCATCAACTGGTGACTCAAAGGGTCCGACAGCTGGTGCCTCTTCTCGTTTTCTCATCAGGAAGAAAGAAACTAAATCTGTTAAAGCTGAACCGGAGCTGCTGTGTCCTTCTAACGTGTCTGCTTCCAACATCTCCTCGGGAAAAGTCTCTCCTGTTGTGGTCCATCACACATCAATCACACTGAAAGATAAGCCCCCAGATGTATCGACTGAAGCGTTCCTGGTGAGCATGTCGGCATATCCAAGTGGCACTGAAACCGGCTGTTCTGCCTCAACAAACAAAAGCAGCTCTGGCCCATTGTCTGAATCTGAAAAGGAAACAAGTGAAGGGAATTCTCCGCTGCAGTCAGAATCCCAGGCTACTGCAGATCACACAAACAGCTCAAAAGCTCCTTTAAGTGGAATACTGAAAAAATCTTCAGCCTATTCCTCAGAGAATGAAGATAAAACAATGGTGCTACAAAAGGATAAAGCCTGCCTTCCTGATGTTTCAGGTCCTAAACCAGTCCCTGTGTCAAGCAGTATTAAAAAGGATCCACTGTTACCATTTCACCAAGGATATCTGCAGCTCTCACAGGCCAGGCACAAGCTGGAAGAAATAAATCAAACCACTTGTAAATCATTTCCCAGTAAGGATGATCCTAGCCTGAGTCATCCTGGTGCTGCAGTTAGTCAAAATCCAAATCCTCCTGAAGTCCAAGGACATCAAGAATTGTCAAACACAGAAGCCTCTGAGCCAGTCGCTGGCAGCTGTAACAACTTAGGTGCCACGACTTCTAATACTATATCCAACTTGAACACAGAAGACCAGAATGTGAACATGCAGAGAGATCAGGACGGCACTTCAGAGGCCCTTCCTCCGCATCCCGAAAGCCTTTCAGAGCCAACCAGCCATATATCATCCGGGGCCAGAGACCAGAAACTTCTAAACGAGCGCTACACCGACCCCTGGGAGAGGCCGCGAAACACCGAAGACAGAGATCACTACGGGAGGCACAGCTACCACAAGGACTCGTACCATGAGAAAAAGAGCCGGCACCATGAAAAGGAGCGGGAGAAAAGGTACGGCGACGACGACAAGTACAGGGAGAGGAGCAGGCACCACGGCCACTCAGAAGACCGCCACGGTGAGAGGAGGAAAGAGAAGCACCACAGCAACGATTACAGCGGCCATCACAAGGACAGACACAGGCACAGGCGGGACTCTGACTACGAGAACGGGCGTAGAAGTTCAAAAGACAGCTACTCGTCGTAATACTGTTGGTTTGTTTTTTAAAATCCTGCCTAAAGAGTGTTTTGAGCTCTTCAGGACTTGAAGCGTGTTGATCACATGGCTGGTACATGCCACTTTTCTACACTGGCAATTGATAAAATTATTTTATACAACAATGAAGTTCCATTTTATGTTATGAATGGTGCAGCCAAATGAGATCCCAACTGTTTTTTTTTTTTTCTTTTAATTCAGACCAACAAAAGAATACTGGAACGGTTTAATGGTTTATCTCTTCTCTATCTTGTTTATATTATGCTGCTGTACTATCAGTCTCCTGGTCACATGCAACAATGTGGGCGAATGGAGAACATAAGATGAGCTCCACATTTTAGCTTGAATGTTTAACACAATATTTAACTACGGAAAATCTAAACAGCAGCTTCGTGCTTTTTTTTTCCTATTTTAATTTCTTTTAAACTGCTTCAATATTTTATAAGCTTTCGGTTGAGAAAGTGTGTACATTTTGGCTTGTAATATACACTAGAAATGTGTGCCTTTGCACCCTGTGTTTATGTACAGTTCATAATAAAACTAATCCTTTTGTATTGGTAATTATTACCAAAGGTGGCCTTTTTTTTAAGTTGCTACATTCAGTAAAAATATCCAAGTGTTAACACAAATGTTTAAAACAAAAATGAATAGCATGATCTGCTTTTATTTAAAACCAATTAAAACAGTGTTGCCCTATGAAGAGTGTTGGGTGGTGGTCCTTTAGTTTCCACACCATACCTGTCAGTGTTGTTCATGGGCAGAAATATTTGCCAACAGCAGACTTTATATTTCTTGCAATTGAGGAAAAAGTAGCAGCATCAGAAGTTTTTCTTCTACCAACTGAACAGCATTTAGCTAAAGAATTGCAACATTTTTGGGAGGGACCATGCTTTGTTACATTTTACTTTTTTAATACCAGAGAAAACTGAGGATTTGGAGCCCAAAGCCACAGTTTGGTAGACAATATTTACATTATTAAAACCATAACGTTTTGTAGCCTTGTTCTACCTTGATAGTGCTAACCAGTCAATGCTGAGTTTTTTTAAGGTTCCAGCTTTGGCCTTTATTTGATAGTGGTCAGACAGGAAAACAGGTTGTGAGGAGTCAGGCGGGATCTCAAACCTGTGACGGCCAAGTTGAGGACTGAGGCCTCCGTATAAGGATCACAGACTTTACCACTATTCCCATCGATGCTGAGTTTTAAGCATCGACTTTGATCTTTTTCCCTCAGTAGAGATATGGAGAAGCTACACTTGGGTCACTTATGTTTAAGTAAATGGCACCAATTTAATGCATTAAGGCATCTAGATGCAGCAAACAACTTACTGAAGTTCAAACTAAGGATCAAACTGGGAAAAGGTTAGGTTTTAGTGACTGAATGTGAAATGGTTCTTTTTTCCAAGTGCGCTGATTTGAACATTGTAACATTGTAACTAAATTTTCACTCACTACTATCCAACAAAGAATGCAAAAATATCCAGTAAGTGGCAATAATTTTGGAGGAAAGTGGCTTGTTTATGAGAAAAGTCCAGGTAAATCATCAGTCAAAACCAAGTTTTGTAGAATATCATCTCCAAATGCAGAGCATATTGAAACTTGAAGCAGATGGGCTACAACTGTAGAAGACCACATCAGGATTGTCAGCCTAAGAACAGGAAACGTGTGACAATTCAAACAACCTCACCAAAATTGGATAGTAGAACAATGATTTGATGTCAGTCAGTTTTAGCTGCAACACAGATAGCAGGATCTGAGTTTGAAATAACACAAAAGCATTGATCCAACCTGTCTTGTGTAAATGCTATGTTGATATTTTTCAATGACAATTCAGAATCAAACAGCCTGCTTGAATAATGTTACAGACCATGTCCAGTCCTGATAAATACTGTTGACAAGATATTGCTTCACGCCACAAAGTTGGTGGTGTGGAATGGGAGAGTTTAATCCTGAATGTGCGTCCTAGAAATCTTCAGGAAAATTCTCCCAGGAATGTTTCTAACAGCTTGTTGAATCAAAGCCACTTAAGGCAGTTCTAATATTATAAAAGGGGTTTAACCCATGAATAGCAAGGTATACATAATAAAATGGCCAGTGACTGCATGAATGGCCAATCTCTGGAAAGATACTAAATTCTTACCGGGACAAAAAATAAAGTGAAATAGAGAACTTCAAATTCTTTATAAATATGGTTTATTCCACAAATGTTTTGTGTTTTGAATGCAACTCAGTCAAATCACTATTACTTTACAAAACTATATACAGTCTTCAATAAATAATTGTAGAACTCCTTACACTCATGTCTTTCCTCCGGCTTTTGTAGACCAAAGTTAAGAGTTTTACTATCATTCAGTGCCTTCAAAAATATTAAAGCCTTCGCTGTTTTTATGAAAAAGCACCGGGTTCCCATCTCCAAACAAAAACACATTTCTGATACTTCCTTCAAAACCCTTTGAAAATATCCCAGAGGTGACCACTGATACATTTCTGTAAAATTCAAACCCGCCAAAGTAAGCCACACCCCCAGAGTTTAAGGCTACATATCGCTCAAATGGGTCCAAATCTTCAAACAGGATTTCTTCATTGTTGAGAAACGCTTGAATAACAGTTCGGTTTAGATTTAAAGACACTTTATGCCATTTTCTACAGCAGAAATTGTGATTTTTTAAAGTTATTGGAAGGCTAAGTCTTTCTCCAAGATTAACTGCAATCTTCAGATTTCCTTCCTCAAGTCCAACTGCAAGGTAGTCATCATCTTCCTCTTCGGCCATCCCTAGCCACACTATCAAACCGTCACTTGAACTGGCAAAGACACTAAACGAAACCTGTGTGAATTTTAAGTTTCTTGTGTTAAATCTCTGATCTTTGTATTTAATGTGAGAGTTTCCAACAAACCTGAATATGTCTGTGGACATTCTAGTGTCACAATGTGTTCCTCCCCATCCTAAGAGACAAATGCATCTGTAAGAGAGCACAGTAGATGGAGCACATATTGAGCCATGTCTGCAGTTGTTATTTACACAGCTTACAGACTGGTTGCACAGAGATCCAGTCCACAATGATGGACATGTACATATGAATGACTCAGCCCCTGTAGGTTTACATTGACCTCCGTTATGACACACTTTGTATCCACAGGCCGTGCCATCCCAGTCCTCGATGTTTGCTCCACCGATAGCTCCTGTCTCTGTTAGCTCAAGTTCTTGACCATTGATTATAAGTTCTCTCAGGCCACCAGTGAAGCTCATTGGTTCATGTTCAGTTGCTTCAGAGCAGACAAAGCTCAAAGTGGACACGCCTCCGACAAATATGTTAGTTCCAGCATCGAATGTAGACATCCCTTCAGTCCTGTTTTCTCTAACCTCCTCACTGTCCAGGCTGAGGAAGCCTTGGTGACCAGTTCGGCCAGCCTTCACCACATGCCATGTCCTGCCACGCAGGTCCACTGTCCGGATTGACTGCAGAACATGGGTGCCATCACCTAAATTGTATCTCAACTGGACAAACCCAGATGTCAAGGAGAGACAGAAGAAATCTCCTGAAAAAAAAAAAGCATTTCCATTGTTAGCTATCATTATTTCTTTTTTGTGGTGGACAAAAGGGTTCAAAATACCTTATTTCTAGTTATAATTGTATAATTCTTCTTGGTAAAGCACACAAATGTTTAGCATTTGGCACCTATTGTGAATGTAGATGTTGCAAATGTTGACTTATAAAGACCAGGATAATTTCTTGGTTGAGAACTTTGTTGTTGTCATTGTTTTATTTTAGTTATACAGAAGCACAATGATTAACAATGGTTGGAAGGAGGTTGGAATTAGGATTAGAAATATGGCTTGAAATAGGATTGGTAAGGGGGGTTGTTAGGAGGGTTTGAAAGAGGGCTGGAAATAGAGTTGTTAGGAGCTTTTGAAGGACGGTTAAGGCTAGAGTCTGAGGGAGGGATGGATGCAGGGTTGGAATGAGGGCTGAAATTAGGTTGGAGGTAGTGTTGGAGGGAGAGTTGGAAGTGGTGTTGAAAGAAGGTTTAGGACAAGGCTCAGAGAGAGGTTTTTTAAGGAAGGTTGGTAGTGGACCTGTGTCTTTTACTGAAGACTAAGCATAATGTAGGCAAAAACTTGAAGAGGGATTTTATGAAATCTGTACAAGATATGACAAAAGCTAAGATAAACAGAAGTAAGTTAAGGATAGAGCTAATGTTTAAAGTTTGGATACTGTTTCTAGATGCAAGTATGTTAGCAGAATTTAATTTCAATTTGGCCCAAGATGAGCAGAAAAAAACTGAATATTTCATAAATCATAAAGGATGTTAATTTCAAAAGGCATAATTATAACATACTTAATGAACAGAATTAAGGAGCACATATTGAGCCATGTCTGCAGTTGAATGGGAAAAGTTGAATGGTTGAAATAGTACAAAGTATGCAGGAAGAAGGTGATCTTTAACTGTAGATTAAACATAATCACCTGCTCTGGCACCAAGATTTTGTGCAGAATAGACAAGGATGCCATCAGGTGACAAAGGCTGGAACTGCAGTTCAACAACAGTCCTGTGCCGAATACTCATTGGAGGAAATGACATCCATGAAGACTGGTTAGTACTGAAGAATGGATCAGTGATCCTCACAGCTGAATGGAAAAGACAAGGTAGAAGTTAAATTAAAAAAAGTGACCCACAGAAGATATTTGCCTTATAAAATATAAACAACATGCAGTTCCTTGAAAGATACTCATACCCCTTGTACTTTTCAAATTTATGTAACATTACATCTGCAAACATTAATATATTTTACAGAAATTTGATTTGATAAATCAACTCAAAATACTTATTTTGCAAATAAAAATCTGAAATTCTGCCCTGTACTTTTAACAACTGGGTGTTAAAAGCAATTTTCAACCACTTACTCGTTTGGGAGATGTCTCTACCAGCCTTGCACATTCTTTGATATAAAATGTGGTCAATTTTCTTTACAAAATAAGAGAATGAGCTTCAAAAGCACTTCCATCCAGTATTTTTCTCTATAACTCTGAAGATTTTTTCCTGAAGAAAAACATCCCCACAACATTATGGTGCCACTACAAAGTTTGTGTGTTCAGGATGATGTGCAGTTATTTTTTCATCGAATATAGCACTAATTTGTCTCATGTTTCCTGTGTCCCCAACATAACTCATGGCGAACTATAAACAAAACCTTTTTTTATAATGTCTTTCTTCACAATCCTTTTTCAAAAAGGCTAGATTTGAGGACTGTTCAGGTAGGTTATCCTGAACAGTCCTGCAGTGGATCTCTGCAGCTTCTCCAGAGTAAGCAGCTTGTTGGCTGTTTCTCTGATCAATGTTGACTTTGCAAAGCCTACTGGTAAAGGTAGAAAAATATGTCTTTTTTTCCTAAATGCTCAGGAGGGAAACTCTATTTATTAAATGCATGATTTATGAAGGCAATTAGTTGCATCAGTGTAAAGGAGTCAAAATACAAATGGATGACAATTTGTTATATAAAAACTCTCCAACTAAGCACAAATGTTTGTTGTTTTTTCACATAAAGTCCCACTAAATAGCCATTTCCAGTTGCAGTGTAAAGTGTAAAAGTACAAGAGCTATAAATACTTTGCAGGAGGCTTTATATATATATATATATATAAAAATAAATAAATAAGGATTGATAGGTTCTGTGTTGCAACCTGTCTCACAGTGGAGTCCTGCAGTCCCCAAGGGGCACTGGCAGGTATATCCATTCGGCAGAGGGATGCAGGTGGAGCCGCGGGCACAGAGAGGAGGGGGGCGGTGTTCAGGATCACACACAGACACGGTCTCAGTGCAGAAGGTTCCTTTCCATTCGGGCGGGCATTGGCAGCTGTACATGGGAACAGGCAAGCACATTGTAACACCTGTAAATTCTGCCATTCCCTTTCTGAATAGAAATATTACCACAACACTTTTGTTTTTGCTTCCATTTTGCCATGAGCTGAAGTCAAACATCCAGACCTTTTTCATAGACACAATAGATGTGTTTTTTTCCAAATACTGTTCACAAATCTGTCTAGGTCTGTGATGGTGAGCACTTTTCCTATGCCGAGATAATCCATGTGGCCTATCAAGATGCTGATTACACAGCATGATTACTGCACAGGTGTTCCTCAGGCTGGTCACAGTAAAAGGCTGCTGTGAATTGGGCAGTTTTGTCACACAGCACAATGCCACAGATGTCACAAGTTTTCAGGGTATCTGTGACCTGGCATAAGCCATCTCCAAAAACGTTTTAGAAAATTTGGCAGCACATCCAAACGTGCTCACAACCACAAACCACGTGTAACCACACCAGCACAGGACCTCCTCAGACAAGTTTAAGAATAATATTTGAGAGAAATGGGTTTATTTTGCATGTAGAAAACATTTGGATGTTTGAGTTCAGCTCATGACAAAATGGGAGCAAAAACAAAAGTGTTGNTTGTTCAGTATAATAAAAATCTAGTCATTACAAAATGGAATCACTACAAAATATAACCCAATGAATCCCAATGATTTTTAACTCACTAGACAGATGAACCAGAGTCCACACACGTCCCTGCATTCCTGCAGTGAACATGAACACAGGGGGTGACTCCACATTGACCCACACTACGCCCGAAGGCTGGATGCCCTGCAGGTTGCCCCAACGCTTGAAACTTCCCATCTCTCCTGGTTCGAAACTGAACATCAAAAATGCACCCTGTGATAGGAGCCAATACAGATGTTAGAAAGACATTTTCTTTATTTTAAGCAAGTGGACATAAGTTAAGATCGAAAGTGTGATCCAAATACAAATGGGAACAGTATAAAGCTCTTGCAGTGCATACAGGTTAATTGTTACACCAACAAGAATTCAGGGAACAGGGGGAAGATGGGAAAAGTGACATGTACAACAAACAAAAACATGTGTAACAACAGATACAGAAAAAAAAAATGTTAACAATACCTTAAACCAGAGGTCGGCAACCCAACATGCTGAAAGAGACATTTTGGACCAAAAAAACAAAAAACAAATCTCTCTGGAGCCGCAAAAAATTTAAATCCCTATATAAGGTTTATAATGAAGGCAAAACAGGTTTTAATTGTTTATATTAACTATATTAGCCTATTATCAAAATGACTAAGTGTATACATAATTAGCATTCATGATTAAATGTTTATTTTCCCTGCAGTGCGCCCTGGACGGAATGACGCGCCACATGACTCTGATGTACAATGGTGCTTTAAGTTTACCCTCCGTTACAATATTAATGTACCGTATTGTGTTAAGATGCATTGATAAAATTAAAGAAATGCAGTAAAGAAATCAGATTTTTGATGTCATTTTTATTATGAAGATTCAGGTAATCCTTCCACATTGATGCTAATGAGCCGCGGGTTGCCGACCCCTGCCTTAAACATACATGATTTGGTATGTACAAAACTACAGATTCCACAATGGCATCATTTAATAAACAAAATTGAAGCCAAAATGGGAAAATAATAAAGTTATTATAATAATGACACACATAAAAGTTAAAATAAATGTTCAAATAAAATAAAACAAAATATATTGAAATAAATAGACAAAAATAAATACATGCAAAATACTATATGCAATCGAAAAAGGGGGAGTAGTTTTATTATTAGTAGTAATATTACAATTGTTTGTAGTTATTAAATCCACCCACTTGCACCACAAGTCTACCTTTTAATTTGACAGTCCTCTAAGAAATCCTCTCCATCTGTTATCAAGCTTATCCATCTCCACGTTTGCTTTTTGCTATTACAATTCAATTTTAGCAAGATAATATTTGTTTTGGCCTGCACCTCCAGCGCTCGGGGCCTTCTATAAATAAAAAGGGCCGAACTCGACACTCACAGTCATCTGCCCATGCAGACTCTTTTCTCTCAGCTGCATTAGTCAGTGGCATAAACAGGATGCCTGGGAAATGTCATGCTCACTCATGAATATTCATGACATGATGCTGTCTGCTTGGCAGATTCAAGTGGTTGTTGTGATGCAAACACACAACGTCAAAAAACAAAATGGAAAATTAACGAGGAAGATTAGAAAAGACGGTGTGCCTCGATTTAACTGCGTACCTGTTCGTTCAACCAAGAAACTCAAAGAGTTAGGTTTAGCAGTTCAGTTGCATGCAGCATGTTCTTTCAAAGGCTGTAAATAATTTGCATTGTGACACAACATAACCCAGATTCAAAGCACAACATTTCCCTAACTTAATCTTAATCCACTGAGGTTTCATGTGACAGACCAACACTAATCATTGCATAATTGTGAAGTGGAAGGTGTAGGAAATTTTAACAATTTTAACATTTTTGTCTAATAATTTGTGGAATGGAGATGAAATAGAAAAGGAAGAAGAAAGCTATTTTTGGAAAATAAGCAAACCAAGTCCTATTTACAATTTGTCACAAACCACAAAAGGGACACAGCAAATATGTGGGAGAAGGTGCACTAATCAGATGAGACCATCTATGTATGTTGGAAAACTAACATTACATCACTGTGAACACACTATCCTCATGCTAAAACTTGATAGCACGAGGCAGTTTCATGCTGAGGGAATGTCTTTTAGAGGGGCCATAGAAGCTGGTTAGAGTTGATGTGTGGAGATAAAGTAAATGTGCAAACATTTTTAATCTCCAGATGTGACACTATCCAAAAGATGTGCAGTTGCAATTGCATTGAAAAGTGGTTCTACAAAGTATTGACTTATGGGGGATGAAGAAAAATGCATGGCATGATTTTTATATTTCTTTGGAAACATTTTTGACTATATATATATTTTTTTCCATCAACTGCAAAATCCATTTGTAGTTGCAGTGTGACAAAATGTGAAAAGATTCAAGCAGTACGAATACTTTTGCAAGTAACTGTATTTTGAATCAGCAAAAGAAATGTGTGGGCAATCATTTCTGTTTTTGTTTATTTGATCCGCAGTCTAAACAGAGCGACTTTCTATTCCCTGCTGCGGCAGCCACACAGTCTGCTATTTCATTTTCCAGCAGGGGAGTGTGGATCTGTTGATAACCAGGACTGAAGTGCATTATCAGTGTGTTCACTGCCAGCCATCATGATTAGGGCTCGAGGAAGGTCACACAGATCTGATTAGACGCTCATGAGTTCTCATTACATCCTGAGTAGAAAGGTTACGGTTCCACCGGTGTGGCCCTGCTCAGGTAGCGCTTTCCAGCAGGCGATAGTGACACAGTTAACACAGCAGGAAAAGAACAATGTCTTACTTTGGTTGATTTGATTTTTGCCTTGTCTGGAGAACAGAGAAATGAATTCTAGATGATAAAGAAGAAAACATACAAATCACTCTGGTCCCTTATGACTAAAAAGCTTTTGTTCCACTCAAATTGATCAGCCGTGACTTTTTTATAATGACAAGCTTCATTGCTGTGGTGCAGAGATTGCCAAATAGGGTTATGGTGCTATTCATAGCAGTTGTCATCATTACAGTGGCGGCATTTTTTGCTGCACAGCACTCCACATTAGTAGGCAAAATGAATACCCTCCAAAATCAGTTCTCACAGAGGGTCACCAGGGAGAGAGCATAAATGACGCTGGTGTTGACAAAAGATTATTTGGATAGTGCCCTTGTTCAAGTGACTTATCAGTAGTGGAATGAATTTACACACAACACACTGTACAGGGTGTGAAGCAATTACAGAGTGCAGATACAATCAACCTCAAAGCTCTGTTCTGGCCTGTAATTCCCTTTTCATTACAAACCTTCCCTCTGCTTGCACAAAGACAAAGATCCTGGGAGAAAGTCCAAGCCCCAGTGCTCCCACTGCAGATAGCAGCTTTTGGGCTGTAATAAAGCCATTGAAGTCTTACCTTGAAAGCCTTGACGGAATCTGGAGCCAAGTGGCAGCAGTTCAGGGGTGAACTCATTATATCCACCTACAAAGAGCTGGTTGAAAACATTGAGGCCCACCAGAGGTCCAGGAGAATATCCTGTTCTGTTCCGTTGCCCATCAACCTGAGGAAGACGTATAGTGAAACATCAATATTCACGCTGAAGCCTCGCATCTGTAGGCGTCAGGAGTAGGAGGACAATTTCACAATCTGCTGAACCTGACAAAATGTGCAATCTCAGATTTATCGCTCAGTCCGTGTCCACTTAATAGTCACCCTCCCAGGTTTGTGCCTCTAAACAGGCTTTTATAGGACACTGAGTCACCAACACTCTCAAACCTCGTTTTAGACAAAAAGAAAACAAAACAAAAATCACTGCCTGTAGATTTTTACACTAAAGTCAGATGATGCAAACATCCTGTTTCACTGGTTACTACAGTGAATTGACTTGTTCAGAAAAGAAAGTGAATGCATTACAAGAAAACACAACAGCATAACAAATACATCTACATCATTTTGACTACATGAGCATATTTCAGTTTATGTGCTCTTAATGTTTCAAGTTTGACAAAAAGCAATAAGTTAATGAGCTAAGCATTCACAGTATGGAGTCTTATAGTAAGGCTTTTAAAGTTTAATAAGTATGCTTTATATTTGACTACAGACGCCACGAGAAACTGGCGGGGGACTGGAATCAAACATTTTTCAGTCTGAAACTTGAAAATCCCCCAAAATGACCACTGAATGCACAAACGGTAACATATATGAAATACTACATTCTTTGGAGTTGAAATTGAAATTCTCTTCTACTAAGACAGACAATGAACAAATGTTGCACAATGAACAAACCGCTGTAAAAATTAAAGAAATACACCAAAATGTAACAGCATTAATTTACCTTCAGCCACCCTGTTCTTTTGGACCTTCCAAAAATAACAGTGTGGATGCTGATGTGATAGTTGAGTCGATCGCTGACTATGGTTGCTATTCCTGACCCCAGGTTAAATCTGTGAACAACTCTGCCGCTTCGTAGTCCTAAAACAAGGAAGTCATCCCCATCATTGCCTGAAAAAATGTGGAGGTCATTAGTATTGATCGAAAATATAAAGTAAACATCCTAACTTAGACATAAGTACATATTGCATTCTTCATATGATCACTGGTAACGGGAAAAATGTGTATAAAACCTAGAAAGAGAGTATTTCTTATAATTTCAGACAGAAAATAAAAAAGTGCTGAATTTAGGTCCTTGTTCAGCCTTGTTTATCACTGTTCCAGTTGTTTTAAATGCAAATTATTGCCCAGACTGTGGATAATGGACATTTTTTGAGAGAATTTTCTTGTAGCCATTTTATGTCTTAAGACACATCTTTCCTACTTGAATGGCTCTGCTGATTTAATTAAAAATAATTACTTCTTAATAGTTTTTTTCTTACCAAATAATGTACTCACATTAGAAGTTAGATTTTCCAAAACTTTCAGCATGGATGCCAATAAATACGGAGGCACTGGCTCCACGTTATTGCTTTTGTAAAGTGTGTGTGCTTCTTGAGCCCACATCGAATAATTAGTGCTACTACATTCCTTGATGATGCTGACAAGAGATGCCACTTCATTAGAGCAGTTATCCTGTGAAATGTTCACATTTAATCTATTCTTATGTTGTGCTTTTGTTCCAAGCATACAGTCACAGCACACTCTCTTCACAAGTGTTTCATTATCCGCATTGCTTTTGTATTGTTTTGCCTCCACCTTGATGAACTGATCTCTCAAGAGAAAACAAGTGCAGAGGTCTGTAAGATATAATTTTTTTATCCTTCTTTTTTATTTTAGATGAAATATGCTGCTGACAACGGCACAGCAGTTACCTGCAACCAAATTTGACCCCACGGAGGAAGAAATACTAATTTATCGTGAGAGCTGCCAACAGCCTCTCGCCTCAAAGCGTGTCTGAAGTTATTCATTTTAAAACTTTCAGTATGATTGGCTTACATGTTCGGTTTATGTGAGCCGCAACACCTTTGCAGCACACAAGTCAGAAACAATAAAACATCAGCTGGAAATCCTATGATTTTTGGAATGTGAAAATGATCATCACTATCAGAAAAAAGCCCTTAGGGAGGTGGTGTCTTTGTTTAGAGGAGAGGAGACGGAAAGTCCCTTACTTAGTACATTACCATACACTGGAGATGACCAAAATGGCTTATATAGCCTAAAAATGGATCAGTTTTCTATCTTCACTTGCTGGCTTGATTCCTTTTAAATACCTCTGTGGGTGACGGGGTTCAGCTCACCTTGTCCCTTTTGTCCAGTAAACATAATCAGGTTGTCTCTGACAGCAGATGAATTATTTGCCAGCGTGAACCTCAACTTGAACTCGTAGAAGAAACTGAGGCTTGGGATGGAGGTGTAGGCCACAAACGATGTGTAGCCAAACTCATCAGTTCCACTGAATCTGGCACGAGTTATATTGATGGCTGAAAAGAAGAGAGGGAGAAGAAAAAAAAAATCTCACCAGCAGCTGTGAGGTCTTCTCTGCTCGAGTAGTAATCTAGCAAGAGGTCTGATTCATAATCTGCTTCCTGGTTTACCAAAAGATGGCACTATTGCTCCATATTACAGACCCCGGTTTAAAGAAACATGAATTTTCTTTTCTGATGCTATTAGATGATGACCTGTTTTCAAATACTACCACCTCCTCACTCCTATTCTATTTTCATCAGTGGCTGTTTAGAAGAGATTCTGGCATACAGGCTTTACTTTAAATGCGATGTTCACAAGGGTAGCACAATAATCCAGATGTTTTTCAATTACAATCTTCAATTTACACATTCAGAATGCATGGTTGATTCAGTAATGTTCCCCTCTGCCTTTTATCTGAGCACACCCATCTACTTGATTTTACACATGGGACTCAGTGTAAATTTGCCCACGCTCACTCAAAATAACATGTTTAGGGTTTTGTTCATCAATTTTCTTTACATCATTGAGGGCCCAGACTAAAAAAAAAACTACAAAAAAAAAAACTGCTCCGACTTCTCTGTGCGGAAGCTCCTTGCATGTTCTTCTGCAGCCTCGAGCGATGGCTAAGAGTGCTTCAGACCCTCTGCGACTGCCCTCGGCTCAGTTTGGCTACTAAATTATTAATAAAGCTGCAAATGCTCCGGTTATTGTCTGCTAGAGCAGTTTGCCTCAGTGAATTGTCATTGCGCTTCTTTATCTGCAAACTGGGCTGTGTTTAATTAGATCATACACATATGGTGATGTGTATCTCTGCCATTAAGCTCTTTGCACTCATGACATCAGAAAAAATAACACAACATCAACACCCTAAAGTTAGCTAAATACTGTAAACTGTTTTTCTCCTTGCATTTATACAGCCCAATATGAATTTCTAATAAGACCTGATTTTGCTTTTAAGGTGACAGCATTTAAACGTAATTGCTTTTCTAATGTAAAATGATCGATGTGCAACAAACTACTAATAGTTGAAAATCCTTGTCATGGCACAGTGTTCAAAATTATCTTACAAAAACTTCCATAAATCTTGATCTTGTTTTATTTGTTCTCACAATTTAAATAATTTAAATCCTCTATCTACAGAGGATTTAAAAAAAAACTAACAGGTTTCAGATACATTATACTGGTAATTTTCGAAGTCTTTTGGAGCATCTCACTGTTTTTATAGGACTGCACTGTATTTAGCACCATCCATCTTTCTATGAACTCTGAGAGATTTTCCTATACCTACTGAAGAAAAGCAGAACCACAGCACGATGCTGCCTCTACTGTGTTTCATGGGATGGATAGTGTGTTCAGTGTTTTTCTCCACAATTAGAGTTTTGCATTCAGGCCAATAAGCTAAATCACTCAATGTGACCAGAGTAGTTTCTCCAATGTGTTTGCTGTGTCCCCTACATAAGTTGCAGCAAATAAAATATTTTATGGGGCTCTTTCACCATTTCAACAATTGTCCCACTCTTTCTCAATGGGTAAATTTGTACTAACCTTTAACTAAAGGATAGTGCAAATTTATGAGGATGGTTGTAATTTGTGAACAATTGCAACTATGAATTTTCCTGTTGACAGATTCTTCCATCTGAGTTGTTGATCTCTGCAGTTCCTCTAGATCTACTGTGATCATTACATGATTATCAGTTTAGGTGGATGACTATGTCCTGATAGATTTGTAGTTGTGCCATAATCTTTCTTTTATCAGATGATAGACATAATTGTCCTCTATGAGATGTTTGGTTATTTTCTCCATATCTTGTCTGCTGTGCTTCCTGGTCTCTATATATTGCTGTTTGTTTACTAATGTTGTCTAACAAATGTCTAAGGCTTTCAAATAACAATTGAATTTATATTAAGATTAAATGAAACTGAATGGACTTTGTTTGTTAATCAGGGGACTACTGAAGGCAATATAACTGAATTTTATTCGGCAGTATCAGACTGAAGGAGGTGAAATACAATTTTTTATTGGTGAAAAATAAAAAAAATACCTGTGAACATTAAAAAGATTTTACTTAGCATTCCACAAACTATCACATAAAGCTATGCACTGTCACGATACAATCTCAAATGTCAGAGTATGAAAAAGCTCAAGAGGTATGGCTTCTGACTCTTTATTTTACATGTATTAGGAGGGAATCAGGATGCATCACAAAATGACCCATAAGATGTAACTTTTGGACAGCAGAAGTAAACTGCTACATCCAGTCAGACCGCATTAAATATTATTTCCACTTTGCTGTGCATTTGTGTTATATAGTCCAAATCGGCAGAAGCTGCAGAAGTAAAACAAAATGACATGCAGCTCAAGATTGTGAAATGAGTTCTGACATAAAACTGCTTGCACAGAATGTGCACCTTTTTTTCTTTTCACCCACAAAGAAGCTAAGGCTACTCATGATTTCTGAAAACAACCCTGAATAAAAAGCCTTTTTTTTATATAAAAAAGGTACAAAAAACCCCAAAAATATAATAAATCAATGCTAATCAGAGGTGCTGATACTTGCAAAACTTGAACCAAACTGGAGCGTTTGTTAATGTAGTGTATAAAATAAACAAGCTTAGCCACCCTTGGGCAGAATACATAATTTGTTGATCTAAGAGGTAAAAGAGGTGAAGCACTGCTATCCCCCGCAGCAAAATTACCATAACATATTAGCATTGTTCAATGCTAATGCACAGCAGTTGTATTTAATGTTGTGGGCATGATTCAGAACATGACAGACCTGAATTGACTTGAACTCCTTCAAGGGAAGAAGTAATAATTCAGAATTATCAGCTTATAATAACTCCAGAGGTGATAAATCCCTTCTGTGGCAACACCAAGCAAACACTGACTCCTTGAAGTAACTGATGGAGAATCTGAAAATGAAGCCATCAAAGGGGTACAAATAAGGTTATAAAAATATATCAAAGTGCTTTGGGCAACAATTCTCAATTCTTTGAAATATCATGAAGAAAAGGCAGTTGAAGTAAAATGAAAATACAGAAACGATCTGGAAGAGCAGCACAACTCCCAGGCAAACCTGCACTTCCACCAAGAAAAACATGAAGTAAAACTCTACTTATGATGTTCTGGATTGTGATTGAACAGCCAGGGTTCATATTATCTGTGATTTCATTATAAAATCTACATTATACAAAAGAAAATTGAAAATTAGAACTGCAAACAGAAGAAAATTAACTGAGCTCATAAAGTCTTAAGAGACAGAAACACACCTGTTAAAAAAGAATGTCTCATCCAATGCAAAGCTCAACCACTAAAATACTTAATTTTTTAGATTTTCAAGTCACTTAAAGTACAAGAAACTGCACTGATAGAAAGAACAAATTATTCGAAATATCAGTTAAATCTGAGTGAAAGTGACCAAAGGAATCATGCTAATACAAAAGAACAACTGTCTAAATCAGATCTTAAACTTCTTTTTGAACTACATTAGAGAAGACAAGATAAAACTTTTCCATTACCAGCAAATTTGGAGATCATTAAAATAAGCAGTGGTGAATTTTAAGATTAAGAACAAAGGTTTTTTTTTACCGTGCTAAAAGTAACAGGGCGTTAATATTTGATATTAGACTCGTTTTTTTGAGCTCCTTTTGTTGTAACTGGGCCAAAATTAACAAAATATGTAACTGAACAAAGCATTTTAACAAGATAATATTCTTGTTAAAAATGTTTGACAACCTTGAAGAATGTTTTCACTATTCAACAGCTAATTGGTTGTTGTGTGAGTGTGGGTGTGTGTTTGTTTTATGATGTCAAATCCTGAAGATTATTTACTTGTATTTACTTTTTCCTGTTTTGTTGATCTATTTCTGCTTGACTGGAAACATTTGATATTGAAAACAGATACATTTTTTAGCTTGTAATTAGCGAACCAGACAAATATTCAGTTTTATTGAAGCAAATCTGTGAAAACGTTTAAGAGAGATCTGTATAGTGCACTGCAAAAGTAATGATATCCCTTGAATTTCACATTGCAAGAGCAAACTCCTGTGTAGTTAAGTGGGATTTTATATAATAGACCAACATGAAGAGTTAAAGCATCTCCACTGATAATGTGGCCACTACAGTGTTTCATAGGAGGAGAATGTGCTCAGAGTGGCCTGTAGCGCTAGTTTCCCACCTCATCTGTTGGCCAAAAGATTCAATTGCCAATCTACCCAGACAACCTGCTCAACTTCTTGTATGCTGTGTTCTCTGCATGGCTTATGGCAAACTACCTACTGGACTTCTCATGACTTTCTTTCAGTCACTATTCCATTGAGATCAGATATGTTGTGTGAATGGCTGATTATTCTCCCCACATGAGAAGTGAATTTCTGCAGATCCTCGTAAGTTGCCATTATTCTCTTGGCTGCCTCTCAGATCAGTCCTCTCCCTTCCTGGCTGGTCAGTTTCAGTGGACGTGCATGTCTTAGTAGATTTGCAAGTCGCGCCATACTTTTTTGGATTTTGTTTAGGAGTGTCAAAGTAAAAGGGACTGAATACATGCACACAACAATTTTTAGATTTATCGGCGAAAAATCTGGACTTTTTTCAATTCCAATTAAAAACATTTTGAATAAGAGTTTAAATACTTTTGCACAGGACTCAATATTAAGATACAGAGTACAAATAGAACTCGTAATTCTGATTCTGAATATTTTCCAAATGTCTGATGATTTATGCTTTCGTGGCATTCCGCCTTCAACTCCTTCAAGTCTTGCTCCTTTGTAGTTCCTTGTGAAATGTGAACTAATGGCTGCATATGAGAAAAAAACAATAAAAATACTACTTGTAAAGGAAAGACTTGCAGCTGTTTCAAATGTCCTGGCAGATGAACAGTGTAAGCTCTCTTCTCCAACAGGAGAGAATAAAAAAAAAAAGACAGCTAGACTCCCATGTAATTACTGTTGCTATTTTGCAAAGGCACCACACAAAAAGTAGTGCAAAGTTCCAAGAACAAAAAAGCCCCAGGAGGCAGGGGGAGTGATCACTTTTTGACTTTGATCTAATCTGATGTTTCAGGATTAAAATTCAAATGTCAGCCATGTACTTAGTGTGAAAATAGAAGGTTAGGTTTCAGTGTTTGGCAAGTGGGTGCTGGGATTCTGACGGGGGCTGCGGCATGGCTGAGCGACTTATATGCCAAGCACCCTGCTGCTGCTAGTCAAGCAAAACCTTTTGTTTCTGCGTGTCACGACCTGTGAAGCCCACAGTTTTTTTGTTTTTTTTTAATGGCACTGCTTCGGGGCTGAGTTAAGAATTATAAAACGACATATGAAATACAAAAAGTGTAAAAAGTTAACGTGGCAGTCATTTATCAGCTATTAAATGCCTGCATAATAATAGTGCAGCACGACTTTATAATCATGTTTGCAAGCTCTATATAGCTGGTGTCAGTCATACACAAGTACATGCACAGAGAAATAATGTCTTTCACTGGAGATCCAGTTAGAGGAAATAGATCTTATAAACTTTAAATAGTCTTTTAAAATATTCAGCAAAGCAGCCATGAGTTTGATTATCTGACTCCTCTGCTGGAGGAGGACGTTTCTGCCTGCTCAGCTGAATTCAGTTTCATTAATCCTTTTTATTCAACAACAGACTCTGATTATACCAACTGCTCAAGGCTTTCATCCACCAACTGCTTGCAGAGCCAACTCTTAATGAATTTGTATCTGCTTTAACCACTCTGCAATGTTCTGAAACAACCTATTCCGTGTTTATCACCTACTTTGGTCGCAGAGTAGCCCCTGTCGTCCAGAGGGGCATAAACAAACGGCCTCCAGTTGTGACTTTGGGATACATGTAGCTCCGTGGCTGCAGGGTCCGCTCTCGCAGGCGCTGAGCTGGCACAGTCGGCCTGTGTGGAGTGGCGGGCACTCGCAGAACCAGTTCTCGGCATCACTGTTGTAAGCATAGACATCGTTTTAGCTGCTGCTTTCTGCATTGGCTCATAGAACAGTGCTGGGGGGAAAAAAAACTAAACAAAGAATGAGATAAATAAACTATCAAGAAAACCCAGATCTGAGTGGATGGTGAAAGCAAATGTGTCCAGCCAGAGGGAATGAAAGTAAAAATCTTCTGATAATGGTTGAGAAAAATACAAATCCTATTAAAGCTTTCTCCATCTTACTAGTTACAGCAGGGGCACACTGTTTTGATGTGTTTTTTTTTTGCATAGGTGAATATACATTCTCTGAATTTTAACAGCAGGAAGCAGGTCATTAGCAGTATGACTGCCAAAGAAATACCAAGAATTTATATAATAGTTTGTCTCCTTTTCTCTTCTGTTTTCTTTCCCCCGCACTACTTCTTTCAGCAAGAACAGAAAGATGATCTAACATCTGAAGTGATATCTAGACTGGGACTTTATAAAGTGCTCTTACGACATGCACAATTCTAAAAAAGGTATAAGATAAGACAGTGGAAGCATTGGTAGGGTTTCAGACCTATAAATTAATAATGCTTTTTGAGCAGCAGCACTGTAGGATTTATTTTGCTCCTTCAGAAAATGGCTTCTATGAATGAAATATTTACATTCTGTCATCAAAGCTGTTCATTGTTCGAAAAGACTGTGCCTACTAAGACACAAAAAGGATTATTTGCAACACAAAATACGTAATATGAATGATTTTGATGATTAACATACTGAGCTTTCTTTTTGAAATTGGATACAATGTATAAAAATACAAAAGAAATACATGTTCTAGCACTGTCTGACATAAAGTCATTTTAATATTTATTGTTTTAGGTCAGTTAGGATTATTAAAAGGATTTCTATTAGCTAAAAGCCCAAAATGACTGAAATAATTGCTTTAAAGACTTCTGTTTTTCACTTCAAGAGTTTTGGACTCGTTCACAAGTTTCTCACTACAGCTGCAATTTGTCCCTTTAAAGGTCACAAGGAAGCAGTGTGTGTCTGGAGATCAATTTCACAAGATTGTTTTAAAAGAAAACAAAAAAAAACTTACACGAATGAGTAACAGAAGCTTATTATAGCCATATCTTCATCTGGACTTTTCAAAATTACTTGGCCATGCAATAATGTTAGAATTGATCAACTTTGAATTATAATAAAACTAATTGAAAACATTTATCTTGCCTATTATTTTCAAATGTACAAGATATAAATAATTTTAGTAATACTGTCAGGAAATATTTAGTCTGATCTATTATCAATGAAAAGTTTTTTTTTATGTACACCTGTCTGGTTTCATCTGTATATGGCAGCTCATTGTCTTTGCCATCTGCACTGGTTTTTGTTACAGCAAGAGACAACAATAGAAAATACTGATAAGATGTGCCAGAAAAGATACAGATGTTTTTTTTTAATAGACTTTGACAACCGACACAAGGAAGTTTGGTTCTTTTAAATTGGATAAATTGCCTTTAAAGTTGTCACTTTAAATGTGATTGCATGAGGTTTTGTTCGCAAGTTCCAGATAGTTTCTGAAACAGTCTAAAATACAGTAAAGGTACCTAACTTACCTCAAGAGCAGACGACACGTTAATTATAAATATAGGTTTCTATCATGGGTGAATAGGTTCATAGATCTTTATTTTCTACACCAAAGTGTGGCTGAAATTCAGCAAGACACTTTTTTTTTTTTTTCAAAATATAGAGTGCAGGAACTGTGAACATTGAACACCGACATGAAGGCCATTTTCACACATAAAGCACAGCTCTAGAGTTGAAATGCTGCAGAGATGTTCCAGACGGGTGGCAAGTGAGAGCGCAAATGTCAGCCGGCTTTGTTCTGGACTTGCAGATATTTTCAAGCAAAATCTTGGAGAGATCAGAAAATGTGAAAATGCAGCACTCAAAAAAAGCAGCAATTCTTGGTGAAGGTCTTTGTAAGACAGTATGCTAAACAATACCTTCAATCATTATGCCTTGCAAAAATATTCACACCCATTGAGCTTTTCACCTGTTTTCACTTTAGATTACAAAACCTTAATCCTTATTAGGACTTACATGATACACTAACACTGGGGTAAGAATATGTATTATTTCCCTTTATTCTGACATGCCTAAATAAAATACAGTTTAACCACTTACTCTGTAAAGTCAGTTAATTAGTAAAACAAAAAAGGGACTCTGGTCAGATGAAAGACTCTCCACATTAGGGAGGCTTTTCTTCAGCACAGCTGGTCAGACTTGATGGGAAGATGGATGTTATTAGATACAGCCCAAAACCAGAAAAAAACACTGTTCCTGGCTGCTAAAGTCTGGAGACCAGTGGCCATAAACATACAAGCACTGCTCCAATGGTACAGTAGAGATCAAAGCATTATCATGTGTTAGAATGACTCACTAAAAGTCTGCACCCAAACCCAGTTCTGAATTTGTGCAAATAGTTGAAAATTGCAATTCTCAGATGCTATTATATTTTTAAAAGACAGGCTGAAAGAAAATTTTATTCTCTAGATGCACAAAGCTGATAGATATATCAGAAAAAGCTTTTGTAGCTGTAAGCTGACAAAGAACTGACTCAGAGGATGCAATACATACATTTCAGATTTTATACTGTAACAATTTTTGCTTTTTCTTTCACCTCAGAATAATGCTTTTTTTGAATCAGACTGTCACATCAAATTCCACAAGTTACTAGTAACATACTGTCAATTGTAAATTTGGAATTTTGCACAGCACTGAAAGTTTGATAAATGAAAATGAGTCTTTTTATTTACACTTAGAGGAATGTTCTTGCAGGAAATCAGTTGATTTGGAAGAAAAAAATATGAATGACAACTGCAGAAAATATCCTCTGTAAATTACTATGATTTTTCTTTTTAAATCATACATGAAACCATCAGACAATCAAATCAAATATCTGCAATAAACTTCAAGATTATACCCAAAAACATGAATATGAATGCCAGTTGATTTTCATCTACATGATCATTAATTAGATGGGATGATGTTCCTAAATAGATTTTGGATATTTAGCCAAAATCAAGATAAAAAGAATAAAGCTTTATAAAAAAAACAATCATTAGAGGTTAGCCTAAAAATCAATTGGTGCGTCTTTGATAAAAATATAAACTATGCATTTAGATAGGTCTACATACAGAGTTTATATAAATACTGATATGTAGCTCAGAACAATGTATCAGCAAACCCTGATTTGGTAAAAACATTTTTTTAAGGGCTGAGTTAATATACAGTAATGGAGAAAAATCTGATGTGTCAGAAGTTTCATTTTCTGAGGGAGGCAATCCTCTTTCCTTGCTTTCCAAAGAAATTCAGTTTTAGACCTGGTGGAAAAAAAGATAGGGGGAACTGCATTAGGCTGTTTATAATCATGTAATTCCAAGGAAGGTACATCCTTTACAATAAACTGGAAACTCAATTGAGCAGAAGGAGCAACAACAAGCAGCAGATGTTTCTGACTCCTTGTATGTAACGCATAGATGTGTAGATCAGGAGATGGTATATGCTTAGAAAAACACTCGAGATTTAATTGCCCTAATCAAAATCTCGATGTGTGGGGTGACAAAAGGTTATTTTAATTTGCCTGAGGCAATCACTTTGATTACATAATTGGGGTATCAAAACTGTAGCTTGCAGACTAATTTGAATATTTTAATCACAAATGCATAAAAGCCGTTATGCGACACGTCTTAGGCCATTCAAAACTAGAACGGCACTGCACAGAAGCTGAATTAATTTTGAAGAAGATATACATTTTTAATCTAATAAGTACCAGATAAAATGATGAATAATGGAGAAGTTTGTGTATGATACCATTGCTACTGCAGACAGAACGCTATGCCCAGATTTTCTCAGATTTCATACTTATAAGTTATTCACAGGGCAGTCATTTCCAAATGCATGCTGGTAAGCAAAAGAGATCTGTCATAATACTTCCACTGCCATGCAAGTCTTCAGTTGTTGTGATGAAAGCTTTTATACTTTTTGAGTATAAAAAACGGCCACCGGGTAGAGTTGATATTATTTATAGAGGAGAATTGCTTTGGTGCTGAAATGTCATTTGCTTTCCAACACTGTAAGGAGCCAATTGGACACAGCTATACAAAAGATACTTTAGCTCTTGAAAAGTGGAGGATAAGTGAGTGGATCGAGTGAAAGGTAACTAGTCTCTCAGTCAATTATTTGCAATTTAAATTTTAATAAAGGCAAAAGGGGTGAGGTGCAATTTGCACACAGCACACATTTGACATATTCAGCCTCCTGTTTGAGCAGAAGGTTGTTCGATATCTCCCTGACCTCTTCCAGGCTCTCTTTCAAACATTTGCCTGGGTGGTAAATCAGGGTGATGTCTGCTAAGTCTCGGTTGCACTCCTTTCAAATATGCTGCCATAGAAATGCACACAAAGATGATAACTTGAAATAAAATCTGTATAGAAAGGAGGAATAAAGCACCAAGGGAACTTTTCTCAAGGGATCAGGCAACATTTCTACAGTTCTGCCCTGTGGAAAAAAAACGTGAATTTCTTCAACCGTTCTTCAAGTATATTCAAGCCAGAGTTTAGCGATGTAAAAATCTATGTATTTCATATATCCAGGCTCTTGGCCAAAAAAAACAATTTATATTTTTTTTTAGAGGAGCTCATAAGAAATGCAGTTTAATAGAAGAACATTTGTTAGGTTAATAAAGAAGAACAAAGGATAATAAATAATGCTTATTTTCTCTTTTTAGTTAGATTTTAATGTTCACTGCACAGCTGCTGCATGTTGGATGCTGAACACAAAGACTCAATGGTATGAGGTCATTGGGCCAGAGACAGTCCTCGCTCTACTGCATAGACATTCTACCTGAGAAAGCACATACATTAAGACCAACACCTGCTTCAAACAGTGTACAGTGCTCTGCAAAGGTGTTGAAAACCCTGAACCTTTTCACATTTTGCCAAGTTGCAGTCACAAGTTTTAATGTATTTTATTGGTGTTGGATGTGATAGACCAGCAAAACTAATTTGGATTACTGAAGTGCAAATTGAAGTGCAGTTGGTCTCTACCAACTGTGAACATCTGGAGATCAAAATGTTCACAAATTCTTCTTTGCAAACAGCAAACCCTGTCAGATTGGACGAAGAGCATTCTGAACATTTCACCACAAACTCTCATTTTGCTTAAGCCTGGAATGTAACTAGAAGATTCTAACACATGAACATTCTTTGACCTGCACCATACCATTGTAGCTCTAACTATTGTTTAGAGTTGTCATCCTGCTGTAATCTCAGCCTGCAACCCAGCTTTAGATCCACTGTGGTCTTTAGCAGGTTCAGTTTAATTATTGTTCTGTATTTACCTCTATGTGTCTTCCCATAAACTCTGACCAACTGTCTTGTGCCTACTTGAATAAGCCATCCCAGTAGCAAAATGCTGCCACAATCTTTCAGCTTTCCAATCAGGTACACATTGTATCCAATGCAGTGGAATACAAAGCTCTCTGTTGATTCAAAGGGCTATTATGCAACTAGCAGAGAGAATGAGAAATTTGTAGAACATTCTGTTTTTGGACGAGGCTCAAATTTGCTAGCAGTGTTATGTCACAATGTCTGCCTTTCTAATTGACATTTTGCGGTAAAAGAAAAAGAGGTTTCAACAGAAAAATGTTCAAAATGACAAAACTCCATGAATAATAAGGTTGTTTTTTTGGCTTCTGTAAAAGCTGCAAAAATAAAAAAATGATGTTGGTATGCAGCTCCAGAGGATCACCGATTGCTGGTTTCAAACTATCTCGGGCTCCCAGTTAATTATTTTTCACCAAGATATAATCATGCCAATGCTGTCTGTTGTTAAATTCAATCCTTCTGATCAGCGTGCCAGTGGTCCTGCTGAAAATAATCAGTAATAATAGCAGACCTCAAAGAGATGCATTTCTGAGGGCATGACTTGCTTGACTGTCAAGGGAGTGTGAGAGAGTGACTGACAAGCTGTTTGGAAATACAGGCCAGGAGGTCTGTTCACTGTTTGACCCATACTGCACACAATGCTGCACATAGTAGTAATTCATGTCTATCATTTTGCCAACATTGTTTTTAGCTGATAAACAACTTCTTTCATTCCAAGTTTTCTTCCAACTGATTTACTTGCTTTGTCTTATTCATCTTGATTTATATGAAATTTTTATGTTTGAATATGTACAGAAATTCTTGAACATTCTGGTTTAAGGTAAAGTAATGATAAGTTTTACAGAACAGAAAACAGTTTGTAAACAAACCATTGCAATCTATCTATCTAGTTTTTGAGGCACTAGCAACATTTATTTCCAATAATAGGTAGGAAACAACCAGAGAAAAAAATGGGGAAGCCAAGGTTCTGGGGTTGGGAATCGAACCCTGGATACCTCCGTATATGGGGCGCCCACTCTACCTCTACACCAATTTGTGTATCTCTAAATGTGAAATTCAATTCATTTTTGCAAATTTGCAACAAAATAAGACAGAAAAGGGGCATTTTTAAATCAAAGGGATTCATTTATGAAGGTTTTCTCTGTGTTATAAATTAATTAACTAACTCATTATTTGGTTTCTGCATTGCATCGAAGGACATCTTAAGGGCCACAAACTTTTTTTGACAAGAAAAAAAAAATCATGCTTGAAAATGCCAACCATATAAAATTATTGTGAGCAAATCATTCTTTTAAATATGTCCTTCTGATGATTTGCACTAATTAAGCTATGACAACCTGATTCACTATTTACATGTTGGAACAGACAAAGGAACATACTGAAAGACACAGAGTATTCACTGCAGAATACTATACAAATCTAACAGTATTAGCTTAAAATTTTACATCACCATAAAAGTTTGAGCTTTCTGAAATGATGCAAATTCTCATGTTCCAATGGCCATGCTCCGAGCATTAATTCTTGCTTTCCTTTCAGAAACCCTCAGTGATTCTCTACACTGGCTCTACTATGACCCTTTCAAAAGAAATACTTACAGAATATGTTTCACTCCAAACAACTACACCAATAAAAGGGATCTCTTAAAACAAATCTTTATTCTCATGACGTTATGTGTTACTTGAGACATAATAGCCTCCCACTGCCAAGAGAAGGTTAACAACTTTTACTGCTGACTAATTCACAGGGATAAACTGGGAAATATTTTCTACACAAGACCACAATGTGGATATTCACTTCTTTGTTAAACAAAATCTTTTTATTCATCACTATGTTCTTCTAACACATGTTTTGCTCACAGTAAACAACATTGGGCAAATTTATTCAGATGAGTGGCATGTTTCTTTATCACTGTATGTGGAATTAAAAATTGCTAATTAAGATTAGTCTTTAACACAGTTGTCCCCTGTTCGATTCCCAGCCGTAGACCATTTACTGCATGCATCTCCCTTCTCCCTCTGCCCTTTCCCCTGCCCAGATGCTAATGAATAAACAGCACTGCTGCCACAAAAATCTTCAGAAAAAGAAAAAAAATATTAATTATACCACACTATAAACCCCAAATGAGCAAGCAAATCTGTCCATACCTGTACAATTATCAAAAAACAAAGATTGGTCAAAAACAAGCAAAACGGTTTAGTTGCAACTAAACCGCTACCTGCATATGTAAGCATTTGCTTTGAAATAATCTTTGATCAACAAGGCCATTTGAAAAACTACAAAAAAGATTAATTCACATCTGAGGTGCATCTTCGACCACAATTCCTTTTGGCAGAGCTCTGCTTGCTGTTTTTGTGTTAATTTCCTCAGGAACAGCAACTAATTAAATACAAAAACTTGTTTGGCCGAATAGAAAAACTGCTACTCATTCTCTGGCAAGTTTTTCACCCAACTGGTTAGTGAGACACCATTTAAACATTTAAAATCCTTGATTCAAGTTTGGCCTTAGAATAACCTCTGTCAAGGTTGATTAAAAAAAAATACACAAGGCAGTTATTTTTGTAAAGTAAGCAAAGCAACAACTATTAACAAAAAATAATGTCTTGGTTACTGCAGCGCATCAAATCATGAAATATGAACCAAAGGTGGATTGCGGAGCTTTTCCCAAGATGGTGTGTAGAAATGTGTGTTGTACTTGTTAACCAATATAAGTTTTTTGTCTATAGCAACATTTATATATATTATATATATGCGTGTGTGTTTCTCTGAGATCTCTCCATTTGCATTTAACTTGCTTGAATTTTAATCATCAGTGCACATGTAATCTTACAAATAATAATATTGAAATATAATATAAATATCTCATTTGTTTTAAAAAAAAATTCCCCCAAAAAATTTAAAATCATGAATGTTGTAAACAGGAATGAGCAATATCACAGGTTGTTTATCTAATGTTGTGACAAAAAGTGTTTCTTGAACCTTGATATAGTTAATGACTTACCGTTAGTTAACAATATCTAAAAATATCATACAACTAGATTGATGTTCTTTGTTACAATTATCACGCACTAAGTAACATTGTGTTTATGGAGGATTAAAGGAGTATTTTGCAATACAAAATTAGAAATTTTCTGGCTGAATTGATAAAACCATCTATCTTTTCAAATGTGCATCTGTGGTGTTTTTCCATTTTATGAAAAGAGCATCAAAAATAAATAAGGTAATAATAGCTGTAGGCTTTTACTCTTAACTTCTAGATAAGTTTCCAGATTTCTTATGTGAATTAAATCAAATTGTCAGACTTCAGACATTATACCTAGATCATAAATCATCTAACAAAATGAGTAGCTCATGTTCTGAATTATTAGTGGCTTCTGAACATCTGACTTTAACTGTTGTCAATGTGAATCTCCCATAAATTACGGCTTTGCAACCCTCTCAAGACTGCAATTATCCCTGTTGCTTGAGTATTTTTCCTCGCATTCAACTCTCTAGTAATATACTTGAGCTCAAGCCCTCTAACCAGCCAGTTTCTTCGGATATAGACATTTGGTTTACCCTCCAAGCTGAGTGTGTCAGTTGAACAACTGTGAAGTCAATAGTGTAATCCATCATTGAATGGGATGTAATATGATCAAGAACAAACATTTCTGTATTAAAATCCCCTTTTAATTGATCTTATGTAACCATCTATTTTCTGACAAACAAAACATTGGGTCTTTCAGTGGTTGTGAGCCATAATTTATTAAAAATTAACAGAAATAAAGTCTTAAAATATAACACTGTTGTGAAACAACAAAATTAGGTGTAACATTTTCAACTGATCTATTGAAATCAATTAACTTGTCAATGAAACTATTTATTAGGATTCACATGCATTTTTATGAAGAATAAATCCACTGAGTACTTATGAAAAAAGATATTAATTTAAAATGTACCAGTCCTACCATCTCCAATTAAACAATCAGCATAGACTTTTAATCTGGTTTCATATAATATTTTTTTATAGTGGTAGAGCTACCCTTACTCTGTTTAAAGATCACACTTTAAGCGCAGCAATTGTATTATTACATCTAATTTGAAACAAACATAATAGTAATGCAGACATGTAAAACGTTTCCCTTGGAAATAAACTGTCCACAAACAATAAAAAAATATACAAGGCATAAAGACAAAGTCTTCACAAAAGAACTACAATTGCGAAATAAAATCTGGCATGCACCTTTAAGTGTGTTCATAATCTCTCTTCTGTCTTCAGGTGTCTTAAAGACATACTCCCAGCACGATGTTGCCACCTGCTTCCACAAAATTTCCAATAACTGCTCAGAAAGAAGCACAACGGGATGCCATTAGCATTAGAACCTCAGCAAGGAACTCACAGTCAGGGAGCAAAGGATGCAGGTGCAAGATGCACCACACTGATCATAAGTACATTTGTACATGGAAAGAATGAAGCAGTTGTATAGATTTTTGGATCTCTTAGTCCACAGATTTTGGTTTTTATCGCTTTTGATTGAACAGGTGTTCATATTTTCCTCAGGTGGTTTAATATCCTTTGACTTTTTTTGACAGTTTTTGTTACAGAGCAGCACTTACAGTACGTGTGTATGCGTGAACACTTATCGGAAACAATTTTCAACTGCTGAATAATGTACGTCTGTTTCTGTGACCTGTACTTGAGGTTCCTAAGTGACACAGACGTCAAACAACCCAACTACAAAATAAGGAAGCCAAAAATATTCAAGTTCCAATCACCTGTTTTTTCACAAAGATTTCACCCATAAATCTATTGTGTGTCACTGAGGAACTACAAGTCAGTACCCTCTTAGTTTTCAATTTATATTCCGACATGCTTTAATAAACATACAGCCACATGAAAAGAGGATGGAACCAAAATAACCAAAACTGAACCCTTGATAAAAATCCCCATTCATCCTATTATGTTGCGGCAGTGCAATCTAGGGATACCAATACAATGAGAAGAGCTGTGCGAACTCCCGATGACCCCGGCACAATGTGATTCAAAAGGATACTGCAGTAACGCATATTCATCATGCAGATAATTGCATGGCTCACACTGTCCCACATGAAAAGCCAATGTGACCACCGGCTCTTAATTGGGATTCTTAAAGCTATTCATATTCCAATATTCATGGCGCCCTTTCTCATTTCCTGTTTAATAAATGCAACTGTTAATTGATAGTGTCACAACACAATGAAGAAGACATTTAGAGTGGCTATTTCCTAGATTACCAAAGGTGAAAGAGCATCATGCGCAGTTAGTGCATACTTAAAAAGACGAGCCAAATTGCTGGAAAGTGGAGAGTGATGGCAGACTGATTTGGCCGACTATTGGAGATAAAAAGATGTAAGGGAATTGTTCTTCTGCTTGTTGACTAAATAAATGGTTGGAAAAAGAAAGTGCTTTAGAAAAACATAGTTGTTTTAGGATTGCAGCACATTCAAAAGTTAGACTTATTCACAGTTTTCCTTTTTTTTCCATTTAGAAAATCTTTGATGATACATAAAATTAAGGATGACAGAATTGCTGTGTCATTTCAACAACCGAACCCCAACATTAAAATTGTATTAGCATGTAAAAGGAATGTGGCAAACAGTGACTGTGACAAATTCATGGACGCAAATGGTTTTGATACAGTTAAGATTGCAGGTGAAATCTCCTATTTTGTCATTTTGTCAGGTGGTGCAGCTAATTTCACACAAACAGAGAACATAAAACTAAATGTGTGTCTAAGAGCTAGAAGTATTCTTTTACTGTCATGGAATAACTGACAATAATTCTGTTTATGCATAAAAAGGTGTGCAATGGTATTTTTTAGCCTATTATGACACTTTAACTAGTATAATGAAACAAAACAATAAAACTGAAAGACATAAAGGGAAATCTCTGATCTCAGAAATGCCATACATCTCAACACAATAAAATGTTAAACATGATGTAATGTAATATTTGACGACTCTTTCAGAATTGTGTTGTAGGTTATGTTTTGAAAAACAGAGCATGTACATAATTTTGTTGCAGTTGAATGAAGTAATCTGAGTGCACAGAACAAGCTTTGGCTCAGTTCAGACAGAGCAGTGACAGCCATACTGAAATGAACCAGGCAAAAACTTGATAAGGTGTGAAGGACACTTCATATTGTCCCATAGAGAAAAGAAAGCCCCATCCTAACCAAAGAGAAAACAGCCAACAAACATATTGTGTCTGCAAAAGAATTCAGAGCCTTTGAACCCTTTTTTTTACCCTTGATATTATTGTATCAAAATAACTAATTTCAACAAATTTCATTGAGACTTGATTTGATAAACACAGAGGAGTGCATGATTGTAAAATGGAAGAAAAATTGTGTGATTTTCAACAATTTTGCATGTGGGGTACCCATTTTGTATCTACCCCCCCCCTAAATCTAATGTTTCTAGATAAGCTTCTTTCTTCAAAATGTACCCCACTAGTAAACAGAGTTCACCTATGTGTAATTTAACCACAACTACTCTGTGCCTCAGTGAAAGCATCAGATGTCAATTAGAAACCATTAGTCAACAAAAACATCATCAAGATAAAGAGACACCAGAGCTTGACAACATAACATGTTTGTATAAAAAAAAATAGCAGGGAAAGAAACAGCCAAACTCTCATTTACATATCTGGCAGGGTGCTTAATGTGTGGTAAAAGCACATATTTTGCAACCACAGCCGTTCATGTTCTTAAAAGGTGGGAAAAAATAAAAATCTGGTTACTGATTTTGGTTCCCACAAAACAAACTACCTCTGCCGATCCTGTGTCAAACCGATTATACAGTGAGAAAAAAGAAAACATCAGGTCATGCAGCAACATAATTTCTTACCACTTTGTCTGGTGCAGGTGAATATTGTAAATAAGGTGTAATCAGTCACAGGCGGTCCCTATTCCTAGATTCATTTTTCTGCAGCATGCGTTATCATGTAGAAATGAATTTTCAGAGACGCTGTCTCACGTTCGTGTTGGTTTTTACATTCCAGCACCTTAAATAATCTGTTTGGGCTTAAAGGTGACCTGGTACTGTACCTGACACATGTTCCTCCATTGCGGCAGGGAAGGTGTTGGCAGACAGGCGGGTCACAGTTCTTGATGTTCCTCCCCTTCACTGCTTCACCCACCAGGTCAATCTCCTTTGAGTTGACCTGGAATTCCTTGATGCAGCCAATGAATCTCCTCTTTTCTTTTCCTCTCTCATCATGAAGTTCCCAGAGGGATGAAACATCCCCAAGAAATATAGGTCCAAAGGGCCTCTGCAAAAAAAAAAAAAAAAATGTCAGAGAGCTGATTTATGCTTAAAAAAATCAGTCTCTGAAGGTAGGAGCAGTTTGGATATAACAGTACATAACATTTTCAATTGAGATTGATTTATATCAATTGAGATTGATTTATATTAATATGAATGTGTAAGATGAAATCTTGAACCTACTGCTAGGTTCAATGCTAATATAATGTAGAAAAAAAACACAATACTGTTAACTAAATTCACTTTCTGAATCTATTTGCACAGAATTATAATTTTGAAACCATAAATCCATCCAGTAAGCGTTTTAAGTTCTCTAAGTTAGCATGTAAGCAATCTCATCCTCTGTAAGCAGAGGATTTGGATTTTCCTGGGTATTTTTTTGTACTTGTTGTCATATATATATATAGTTTGCTTTATTTAGTTTGTTTTTGCCCAAACTCCTTCTTTCTGTTGAGAGAGAGAGAGAGATAAAAAACAAAAACATTACCTGCTAACTTTGATGTGACATTTAAATAGAATTAATTGTGATAAATTTCAGGAACTCACAACTCATTCTACCACAACCTTTTGCTTAATGAGTAAAATTAATTCTGCTGCCAAAACGGAACTACACAATTTGGAGAAATAATCCTGTTGGAGTTCAGTTAAAGAAAGGTTTTATTCACAGTGAGGGTTCAGGTCATACATTTTTTTTTTAAAAGATATGCTTGTCCATGCTAAAAAAAATAGAACTAAACCAAAACATTATTATTGAGCCTGCTTTTATATTATGTTTGAAACAATTCAGATTTTTAATTGGTTTGTGTTTTTTGAAGAGACACTCAGTGTTGATGTTGCATAAAAGCCACAGGAATAAAGATTGTGTAGGGAATTAAAGAATTGGAACTTCAGGTCGAAATCCGACGAGGAGTTTTTTTTTTTGTTTTTATATATATATGTATATTATCTGAATGAATAATTCATTTTGGGATGTTTTTTCTAAATCTATAGATGCTGCTGTTTTTAAAAGTCTTGAAATAATGTTCTCTTTGAGCTATTTCTGATTTAAAAACACACTGAAACTTCTTTACTGAATTATGTATTTTTTGTTTTGATTATTAGCCACTATAAATTACCACTAGTTCTCTCTTTGCATCCAGTTTCACAACAGCAAGGGCATGCAAACCTCTCTTCACACACATGTAGCATCTACAACTAAAGCTAATCAGGATTTTGTGGTAGAAAGCGAAGTTCATGGTCAAATAAATTATGTCAAGTCGTCCAGGTGCTCAAGCGACAAACCTGCCCCAGACCCTCATGTTTAACAATCAGTTTAAATATTTCTGAAATGCTTTATTGCCATTTTTTTACATGTAAAAGAGAGTGAATCTTCCAGAAAATAAAATTTTATCTCATCAGTCCACACATTCTAATATTTTCACAAACATCCTGTGGGCCATTCTTTTGTGTGTGTGTTTGGTTAGCTGTGGCTTTCAACCTTTGAACTCTCCCATGGTTGTTGTTTTTGCCCAAACTCCTTCTTTCTGTTGAATTCGAAACAGTGTAGTTAACTGAGGTATGTGAGGCCTGTGGTGCTTTAGAAGCTGTTTTGGGTTCTTTTGTGACCTCTTGCATGTGGCATTGAAGCTCTCTTGGAAACCAGCCAGTAGTGGCTGGTTTCCTAACAACTGTTCCATGTTTTATCCATTGGAGGATAATGACTTTTGCTAGCTAATTTTTCCTACAGACCCCAAGCCTTAAAAAGTGCTTTATAACGGTTTCAAAACCTAAAGATGCCATTAAATTTGTTTCTTTTTTTGTTTTTGAATTTTCTTATGTCTTTTTAGTTATCTAATATTGAAAGATGGGTTGTATGCAAGTGATTTCTTGTTTTTTGAAAATGGCCTTTTGTATTTATGCAATTTTTTCTATTTCTATTTTTTCTATATATATATATATATATATATAT
>CAEFZY010076060.1:0-60424 GCA_903066815.1 Brachyrhaphis roseni
TATATAAGAGAGAGAGAGAGGTAAGACTTAGTCACTTGATTTCAAATACGCAATCTGTGACCTTTTAGTAAATCCACTTGAGTTTTTTCTAAATCAAGCATGTAGTGTCAGCCATATTGTCCGTTTGTTGAGATGTTTTTAAAGAAGCAACAAATGATGTATATCAGATTGATTTATTGGTGACTTGGAATTCATGTTTTTTCTTTCCCCGTCAGGTTTCACCTACTTCTATAAAGGAAAGGAGTACTGGAAGTTCAACAACCAGTTACTGCGAGTGGAGCCGGGATACCCGCGCTCATTCGTCAAGGACTTCATGGGTTGCGACCGGATGCCCAGGGACCCCGGGCGCCAGCCGGCCGACGACGGCAACTCAGACGTGGTGATTGAGCTGGACAACGAGGCCAGCACGGTGAAGGCCATCGCCATCGTCATCCCGTGCGTGCTCGCGCTGTGCCTGCTGGTGCTGGTCTACACTGTGGTGCAGTTCAAAAGGAAGGGCACGCCGCGCCACATACTGTACTGCAAACGCTCCATGCAGGAATGGGTCTGAGCCGCCGAAAGAGACTAAAGGGAGCCGGGGGCGAGCGAGGTGATGAGACGCTTGGCGGGAGAAAAAAAAAAAAACAACAACAAAAGAAAAAAACAAAAACAGGACAACAGCCGTCACTTTTCCGAAAAGGAGGACAGCTGACTCTGGAGCGCTTTATTACAAACCACAGCCATGCCTCCCTCCGTCTCTCTGGCGGTCTGATTCTTTTGTTCAGACCTGCGGGAACGGCCAAGACATTCTGACAGCGATTCGGGAGATCCCAGAATCTAACGCTGACTTTGTTAGCCCCCGGCCTTTTTAACAACACGGGGAGCAGGAGAGGGATCTTTGCCAGAACAGACCTTTGGTCCCCAGAGGTAAAAAATAAAAAGAACAAGAACAAGAAAACGCTAGAGGGTCAGCATCACTTTGTATTTCTGAAACTTGACTTCCTATCCCGTTCCTTTTTGTTTAAGTTTTCTGACCTATCTGCTTTCAGTCAGAGGGAGGACTTTAACGGCGGGACACTGCATCGTCATCTCTCATATCAGGTTGTTGGGGGGGAAAAACAGCTATTTTTTATTCTCTTGATGGCCCACTCAAATCCTCCCCTTTCAAGGACTTTATCACCTTTATTACCAATCATCAAACGCCTTCCTTTGTTTCCGTTTCTTAATTTGTAATCGAAGGAAAATAGATTTAATCCAAGAATGAAAAGTCCTCAGCTGTCCCTTTAACAAACTCCTGAGACCAAACTAAACCAAAACGAGTTAATTTCTTTCCAAAGAGGATCACATTTTTATTTTACTTTTTTTCGTTCTCATTTCCCTTCTCTGGCTCCTTGCAGCGATTGAGAGTCGGGGAGCTCTGACTGTTGTGGCAGTCTGTTTGAGACACAGGGGCCAAATTATTCTGCAATATTTTAAATCGCCTTAAATATAAAGCATACGACTTGTGCTTGGTTTTACTGTTCCTTGGTTTTTATCTGTTTTCTTTCTCTTATTTGTATATTGCTTTTATTTTAAATTTTTTTGTTTGTTTCTTTGTAGAGAAGCTGAAATAAGTGCTTCTCGTGATTGGTATTTTCTGGATTTTATTACACTACGCAGAATAATCGGCACTGGTTTGCTGAGCTATTCTGGACTACAATATACAGTAGGTTCAGCCTGTATTGCGAGTAATGTTTTGTATTGTTGGAAGGTTCTGGAGTAAAGCCACTATTTCTCTGTGTTAAGATATCTGTTACTGTTTTCGTTCTTGTTTTGTTTTGCTTCTTCCATATGACAAAAGCAGGCTGAACGGCAGCCTCGGTCTC
Organism: Brachyrhaphis roseni; assembly: GCA_903066815.1. Classification (NCBI taxonomy): domain Eukaryota; kingdom Metazoa; phylum Chordata; class Actinopteri; order Cyprinodontiformes; family Poeciliidae; genus Brachyrhaphis; species Brachyrhaphis roseni. The sequence goes on from CAEFZY010076060.1 coordinate 1,845, forward strand.
ACTGAATTTGTCCCTTTCAGTTTGATGAAGTGTTTCTTTCTCAGTGGTTGTTCTGTGAGGTCATGTGTGAACAGAAAACACACACACAAAAAACAAAAATTAGAAAAAAGTTGACTGCCTTGTTTTACGAGAGCTCAGAGTTCCCAGAATGCTTTTTTTTGTCTTGTAGCGTAGGACCCGGCGAAGCGAGACAAGTCGAGATCAGTGCCTGTGTCAACGTGCATGCAAGCATTTACTGTACAAACGGCCGGTTCTGCTCCGTGTGGCTTCAGAACCCGTCGTCTTTGAAGGAACTTTTTCCTCTTGAAAATGCTGTTATTTTTGTACCTTTTCAGTGTGTCCTGATTCCCATGCCTACCCCCTTTTCTAGGTACAATGATATTAAAAAAAAGAAAAAAGGAAAAAAAAATATTCGAGTGGTACCTTTTGGCGTATATTCAGGAAATCGGATGATCGGCAAGTCGAATTGGCCTCGGTAGTCGGCGAGCAGTCTTTGAATGTGTGTCCATTTTCATGCTCACATTCTGTTCTTTTTTTTTTTTTTCTTGTTTTTTATGGTCCGGTTGGATGTCTCACAACGGTTTCTTTGTGTAAGACTGTGGGACATCTAAAAAAAAAGAAATCATGTTCTGACTGAATGAATAAACTGATCAATATATGATGAAAACTTGCCTCCAATCTCTCCGTTTGTGCAGCAGGAAGGCAGCTGAGTGATCTGCCGTGATGATAGGAGACATGTTCATGTAGAGGAATGCACCGATCGCTCGGAATCGGCCGATTTCTGGCTTGATTAGCTCGACCTGCTACAAGGTGCATCCCGAAATCAAACTCTGATTAGATTCCCTTCAGAAGTTACCCAATTATAATATACAATCCATCTGAGTCTATTTAATACTTAAAGGCTGGAGGATCAGCATCATGACGACCAAGAAAAAAATACAGCAGAAAAACTATTAAATGTTTTAGAAATTAAAGAGATTCTAAATTATCATAAAAAAAAATGAAATAGGAAAGAGCATAGCACAACTGCAAGTCTTACCAAAACACGACCATCCAATTCTGGAATAAAATCTGTCAACAGTTGGTTTAGATCGAGACGTACGAATTTGTTAAAATGGCCCAGTCAAAGTTCAGACTTTATTCCAATTGGGTACAACTACAGTAGCATGGTGCAGCCAAACAGTACTTCCATGGATTGAACATTCGTTGGGCTTTTGCAGTCATACTGACCACTGGAAGTGCCTTGGCTTAACCTACAGACATATTGATACACCGGTAGGCTGGTTAGTGCCTTTGTGCATCGATATGTGGAAGCTGCAACTGAACCAGCGACCTTCCAATTGCAAGACAACTACCGGAAACAAACTATCCCTCCTCCCAACAGAGTGGTTAAGGACTGCGGCATTGTCAGCGACAAGCATCGTCTTAAGACAAATATCCGGAATGTGCAGCTCTGTTCACTCGGACGTGCAATAAAATCCTTGTTTTTGCTAAAGCATGAGTGGGATCACGTTTAACGCTGCCCTCCCTCAGCCCAGGCTTGCTGTAAATAAAGGTTGTTGGCTCGAACTGCCGTGTACGCTCCCAACTCCAGAGATTAACTTCAGTCGGCGCGGAAAAAAAGGAAAATAAAATAATAATTTAAAAAAAGCAGAGTTTGACTCCGAGAGTTCAGCAGCCCCTCTTTTGTTGCTGTGTGGCACCGTGTTTTATTTTGGAGTGCTGTGATAAAAAAGAATAAATAAATAAAGAAAGAAAGAAACTGTGCACTAGATGTGTGATCCCGGCGGTGCGGCAATGGCATTTATTTATTGTGGCCCGAATGTGAAACGGGAGCTGCAGAGTGTTGATTCTGGCTTTGCGGGGACACAGTTGACATACAGTTACTGACAACACAGTGTGTGAGGTCAAGCTATAGTTTACTGACTGTGGTCTGCGTGTGTGTGATGTGGAACTGCAGTCTTAGGGATAACAGTTGATTGGGTCTCATCACGGCTTTGTTCGGCAGTAAAATTGTCTCTTTCTAACGTATTATGTGCTCAGCTATGTTTAGATGGCTGCTTTTTGTCGAGGATTTTCCCCATTGTGTGTCCTCTCTCCATCCCTGCAGCGGGTGTCCGTGTTCTCATTACAGTCGCTGTTTCCGGACTCACTCGTCAACGTATGTAGCGAAGGCGCTCGTTTGCTTGAGCAGCCCTCGGTGGGTGGCTTGCAGTTGAAGGAATATGAAGTTCTAAAATCTGCACTGGCATTCAAAATGAGTTTACGAATCTTTTCTCGCGTTTTGATTAAGCGAGAGATTTTGCAATCATGTAAGCCTCCCAAAAAACAGATGCTGGGGTAAACTCTGTGCTCCCAGCTGCCATTGTGCTTCTCTCTCTGGTACAAAACTGACCGGCATTGGAGAGAGCTCTCTCTCTCTCTCTCTCTCTCTCGCTTCCCTTTTTTTTACAGTGCTGCTATTTTCGTCAGCATTCTTCCTCCTCTTCCTGCTGTCGTTGGCTCAGAGCTTGAATGATTAACAAGGGACCATAAGTCATGCATTTTCATTTAACCTGACTCTTTATGGTGCTCTGCTTTTTAAATGGACGCCTATCTATCTATCTCTCTCTATATATATATACACATATATATGTGTGAAATAAAAATGTGTGGTAGTGTAAATTAAAAAAATAGAATAGGCAAATAAATATAAGAAATCTTAAGAGGATGAACCATAATCTTGTTTTGTTAGATGCACTCTTGATACAATGAGTACAGTACAGTGGACCCCAGAGGTTAGGGGTCTTACTCTCACACTGTTCATTTTTATAGTCAACACACAAAATGTGCCACAGTATGCAGTCGTACGCACATTGGAAAACCTTTGCTCCATAACATAAGTTAATAATTACAGTCTCCCTTATTGCCACTCTTTGGGGTACAACCAATCACCGCCCTTGGCTGGCTCATAGATTTTCAATCGTCAGCATTGAAAGTCGCATTGTGTCGAGGTATTTCATCTTTCCAAGCAGCATTTTATTTCAATTTTTTTTTTAAATGCTTTACGAAAACAGGCGAGTTTTCCACAAATCATTTGGAGTCGCATTCAGAAAACCTGTGAAAATATTTTGGAAAAAAAGGATTTCATATATGAAACAAATACACACTAGACTTTTATAAGATTGTATTAGTTGGACGCTGGGACTGACGTTAGCAGCTAATTTAAGATGTGCCAAGACCAAAGTGTCCCGCACAAAACGGAAAAGTTGGGAATTTTATAAGAATACAGAAAAAATATCTGTATTTCCGATTTCTGTGCAATTTTCCAATTACGTCCCTCCTTTCTTACTTTGTCAAATGCTTTCTGTTCTTTCTTCCATTTGTCCTTCCTTCTCTCCAAGTGTACTCCTTCCTTGATTCAATGTGTTCTTCCCTCTTTCTTTCCCATCATCCCCTTCTTCCATTTTTCCAACCTGTACATTTGCTGCATATTCGGTGATGGTAGCATCATATTAGGAACATTTCTTCAAGGTTAGGGAAGCTGCTCAGAGTTCAATGTTGTTGCGAATGACTTAAGACCTTCCAGAAGGACAATGACGCCTAAACATAGAGTCGATCGAAGCACGTTTGGCCCAGTCAAAGTTCTGACTTATACCTACTGAAAAAACTGTGGCAAGAGATGAAAATGTATGTGACTGTAACAAAAACAAAATGACACGAGAAAACCTGAAAAGATTCAAGGCGAATAGAGAAAGAAACCACCAAGCCGTCTCTTAGAGACCGTTGCTTTCATGATCCTGACACGCCGTCGCTCCCCGCAATCCCTACAGTCAAGCTTTTACTTTCAGTCTGACGGGGTGAGGGGCAAAGGTTACGGGTAATCAAGGGGGAGCGCTTCAGCAACCCTCCATGCTTCTGAACCAGCCATACCTGGGATATAACATGCGCTTTTCTGTCTGTCCAGCGTATTATTTTCACCGTTTGATCGCATGCCAGGCTTTCATGTGGGTGCCTCCATTCAGAGCTTCACTCCTTCAAAGAGCAGGGGGGTGGGAGAGCCATGCTGTGATTTTTCACTTTTTGAAAAATGAAACAGAAAAGCTAATGTCACCATATGAAGCGTGACAGATGAAAGTCATCTACCAATCTCCCTCGTGTCCATTCAGAGGCAGAGAGAGTCTCCCCCATCTCTCTCGCTCTGTCTCTCCATAGACTATCTTCGTGTCTGTGAGCGATAAAATAACCTCTAAAGGTGCAGGAGACGTTCCAGCACAGCGCCGTCGGGTGAAAGAGTCAATGACTCCTCTCCGCCTGCAATGCGTCGGTCTGTGTTACACGAACAGCGAAATCATGCCGCTTCAGACCGCGGCTTGTTTTTTTGGGGGGTTTTCCACCAGACGAGCTAATAATCTGCTTTCCGATCTCGATAATTTTCGCTGTCGGTTCCAAATGTTGTTTTGTGTGTCGGAGAACTCCGCTAAGAAAAACACCTACAGGCATTATGAAAACATACCCAGGCCAGACTGTACGTTCCCCAGACAGTCAAATGAGACGCTTTTGTTGAAAGAATCTCAACATTGTTTTGACAAAATTATTATTTTTTTTGTCGCAGTTGGTGACATTTCTGTTTAGCCTCCCCACCACGTTCCTTCTAGTCGTTTTTGTTTTGTTTTTTTGTTCCGTTCTCCAGCTGTCTCCTGCTCCGCTGTGTTAGATACCGCGCTCGCGTCATTAGCTTCAATGGTGTGGGGCTAATGGACTGACTCACTAAAGGAAATTGGTTTAGCTAAGAAAAGAGCTAAACGAAGTAAGGGAATAATTCTTTACTGTACTTTCTCCTGCTCCCTTGTGCCGTTTGTTTTCCTAAACTACGGCTCTGTTGGCATTTAGGGCATCTCAGTAAAGGAAGAGCGAAAATGAAAACTCATCAAACTTAGGACAACCCTGTGGTTTAACTTACTTTCCCAACTGAAGATCATTTTCAGGCAGCAGTTCAGAGATTTTAGCTGTTTGTTTAGACAGCCTTCAAAGCGAACATTCAAAGATCAACTGATTGTATGAGTAGAAAACACTTTATCGCTAACATTACCTATCTTCTTTAATGCAAACACTTCTCGCAATTGAGATAAGCTCATTTTAACGCATGTGCTCAATACGCTGCAAAAGATCAGCTGTGTTTTTCTCCTGCCTTGCTGGAGTGCGACGTTGCTAAGCGAGGTACAGCAGCGTCCTCTTCGTGAGGCGACTGGAAGAGGTTGTTCAATACTTAATAGACTCATAGAGCTCAGAAGAATTATACCCTCGCCCTCCCTTCACTCCCTGAACAAATTGAGGTTATATTTTCCTTCGGCGCACGAAGGGTCAGAAGTTCAAACTCTGTAGCAGGCGTCTGGAGAAAACCTCCAGGAGGTTCCTTGTCTTTAGGCATTATTCAAGCCGAAGTCTCAAGTGGCTTCCGCAGCCATGCAGCTAAAATTCACACGAAATAACATCACAAAAAAAAAAAAAAAAAGCCCCCGCTGCTGAAACTGAACTCACTGCTAAGGTCAGCTAAAGGTGCTTTACTTGCAGCTGCTGTCGGATAAAATTTTCCGAAATGTCAAGTTAGCAACGGCTCCGGAAAAGTGGATCTGACCTTCTGCTGACCTCCTTAACCAAAGTGCTTTTGCACTTTTTTTTTTTTTTTTTTTGCCATTTTAAAAGGACTTCATGTTTCCCAAAGGCAACAAAAGTAATCCTTTATAGAAACATGTAATATTTAAAAGGAGAATACCAGAAAAGTACCTTATGAGGCCATATGAGCTCATATCTTGCAATGTCTGCTTTAGCCGATGCTACAAACATTAGCTAAGTGGCAAACCCACCGATCTACGGTGCGCCATTCTGGAAGAATGAACTTCAAAATGTATAGGAGATCCGATTAGCTTCACAAGTAGCTGAAGGGATCCAGATATGACACTATAATCAATCCCAGCCTAAGAAGCATCACTCAAAAGGCAAAGTTGCTGAAACTGAATTCACAACCAACGTCAACTAAAGGTGATTTACTTTCAGCAGCTCTCAGATAAAATTTTCCAAAATGTCACATTTGCAAGGCTTCGGGAAAAATGGATTTGACCTTCTTCTGATTTCAAATGCGAGTCTCCTCACACTTTTTAATGTTTTAAGGGGGGCTTCATGTTTCTCAGAGGCTCTAAAAGTCAAAAATAATGACGAGCAAAAACACAGTAGCTTTAAAAAAAAAATAAAATCTATATATCTTGTAACGTCTGCTTTACCCAATGCAACAAACGTTAGCTAAGCAGCAGAAACAACAAACCTAGCTAGCATAACTCACATCGTTTAAAGCTAACGGCGAGAGGCTTCATTCTCTTTGAAAGCTCATATTAGAGCTCAGTGTGTTTTAAATGCAAATTTTTCATTATTTCCTTGAACAAAAGTTATCATCTACATACAAACTTATGTAGATGAGTTTGTAAGTTAGATTTTAATCTTATTTCTGTTTCTTTGTTTAAATTGTGTTGTTCGTATTGACCTGTTCTATTATGGCAGGTGTTTTGCCAATTTGGTACAAGAGCAGTAAGACTTCAGATGCCAGATATGGATATTAGAGCCTAAAAAAAAATAAAAAAAGTCAAACTATAAAATTCACCAGAAGAACCTGGAACTGATGCTGATTTTTTTTTGGGGGGGGGGTTTGCCCGTTTTGCCGATTTGCCTACGCTATCTCGCAAAGCAACAGAAACACATTATAGTGAGCCTGCTGCTGAAAGGAATGAAACTAAAGCTAACATTCATCCGTTGCGTAACTCCAGTCTATCCAGTCAATCAAACTCCAGCCGGAATAATGAAATCGCGTTAGCGGACAGGTATGCAGGGGCCACATCGGTGCTGCAGCAGATAGCATCTCTGCGTGGCGGGGCTGCAGTCCCACATGACTTGTTGTGCGTGACTTCAACCCTCAGCTGTCCTCTCTGCCTATGCATGACTCTCATTAGCGGGGCAAACACATTATCCACGCTGGCCTCTATATAGACACAAGGAAGGACGAGATGGAAAACAGGAAGTAATGACCCGCAGTGTCCAGGTAAAATTAGCTCCATTAATCACGCCATTGATTAGGTCAGCCTGCAAAATGCATTTGGCCCTCCCCGCAACCCCCTCATTGAAGTTCGGGATAACCAACATGGCTCTCCAGCTAACTATAAATGATATGTTTTGATTGTGACGGAAGAGTCTTGGTTCACCCAGAGGCTCTTTTTCTCATGCTGTTTGTGTTTTTTTGTTCGTTTTTTTTCTTCAGAGAAATAATCAATATCTGTCTCCTTGTAGATTAAGAAGAATTGGGCTTGAAAATTTCCTCCATCCCCTGCTCCTTTCAGGGAAGGGAGACTCAGAAGCAATTTGCCTGGAAACTTTTAAGACCTCGCTCTCTCTCAACCAACTTTGTTGTTCTCTCCTCACTCCCTTCCTGCCAATAGATTTTCTCTGGGCTTCTTGACCCAGACATTATGCGCTTTTCTCTCCTTTTTTTTTTTTTTTTTTTTTTTTTTTTTTGGGAGGCTGCATTCCAGGGAGCGTTCCCTTTGACTGCTATCCACCTCCCTGAAAGATGTATGAGATGTTAGATGCGGATAAGCTAATAAGTCATCGCTATGCGTCGGCTGTCAGCCACGAAGAAAAGTCAACTATTTTCCGAGTCTGCAAAAGATGGCGGTCTCTTAACCGCACACCTACAACATTTTTTTAGAAATGTAGGTCAGTTTAATTTTAGCCATTGTGAAAATTACAGTAGCAGTGCAAAAAAAGTTTGGTTTCTCTTTCACATATGAAAACCTTCAACTAATTCCTGATTTTCATAAAGACGTTCTGATGATCTTCTTTTAACGGACCAAACAACAGAGCCTCTGTGTCTTCCGGGCAAATTGCTCGAAAGTTGTTAAGCAAGACAATAACACCAGACTTTACTGTCTGCGAGAAATGACTTAGGCTGTGTAGGAAATGTAGGAGACATTTTACTTTAAAGGTTCTTATAGATGACTTGTGACAAAACAAAGCTCTTGATTCCCTTTCAGAACTGGATAATGTGAGAAGCAGGCGAGAGAAAGGATCTGCCAAAGAGATGTTGACAATGAATGACTCAATTTTACCTTCACCGCCCTATAGATTTCTGACCTCATCAGTTTTTTTAATGCAGGCCTTCTTTGAAAATCTCCAAATCCAGCCCAAAGGACTACAATCAGCTCCAGCACATGAGGTATTTGACCAAGAAGAGGGATCCAACTCCGCCAACAACGGACCAAACGGGTTCGTACCAGCGAACTGGAGACTCTTCTGTTGCAAACTAAGGGGGAATAAAAAAATATGTATATATATATATATTTCTGGTGATAAGAGAAAGCTCGTCTTTCAGCCACCGCACGCAGAAACAATGCAGTGCTTACATATCTTGCTTCTCCAACAGCTCATTACCAATGAAGAATCCATTGACAGTTCTGTCATCAAAAAAATAAACCCTTATCTGACCTTATCAGTTTTTTTTTATGCAGGCCGTCTCAGAACATCTCCAAATCCATCAACAAGAACAAAAGAAAAAAGGTCTCCAGCAATACCTGCAGTGGGTTAATGGACAGAATGCATTCTTAGATAGTGGAAGGTTATGGATACTGTGGTTGATACACCTCTTTGAGGTTGAATGTAGGCCTGGTTTGACACGATGGTCCCTGTGTTTAAGAAAGGATGGTGCAAATTATATATTCCAACTATGGAGGAACTCCACATCTCAGCCTCTGAAAGAATGATCGTACTTGAGGGAAAAAAAAGGCTTTGACGTACTGTAGAACCTCAGCTCCAGCTGGAGCAGCGGGGCTTTCAGTCTGTCTGCGGAACAGGAGACCAAATCTTTACCTTCGTAGACAAAGTTTAGTCAACCAGTCCTCGTTTTTTTTTTCTTGGGGGTATAGAACAAAAAAAATGACACAAACAAAACGGAGCAATATTTTATTGACAGTGCCAAATAGTCACTTCTGGCTGTGGAATCAAACATTTGCAGATCCCTAAACTACCAGATGAAAAATGTGATTGTATCTCAATACAAAGCTAAAAGTTTTGATAGCCCTTTATTTGAAGGGATGTGCATAAGGCGGACATAATACTGTTATAAACATGATATAATGCCAATTATGAACATGAAGGATTCTTCATGAATGATTTTGACTGTTTTAATGTAAGTTTTAGTACAACTTTGCATTAAACGCATCATTATTTACCAAATGACACTTCATGACAACAGTCATAATCATTCACGAAGACTCATTCATGTTCATAACTGGCGTTATATCATGTTAATAACAGTATTATGTCAGTCTTATTTATACCACACCACTTCAAATAAAGTCTTACCAAATTTCTTAAGTCGTTGTTAAAAGTAAAACTGTGAATGTTGAAAGGAAGTTGGTCCAATTGCTTAAACTAATGAGACTTATCTTACAAAAAGTGAAATCAAAAGCAATCCCAAGGCTTAATGTTTCTCAGAAAGTTCTTCATTTCTTTACATTTAGACTCACATCAGAGAAGTTTATCTGCACCTCAACGTACATGGTAAAACAAAACAAAACAGTGGGATAGCAGCATAGAGATTTTACTTCTGTTTTCTATGCTTGTCATTTCCTTGTTTCAATGCTGTTCCAAGTTATTTTTTTTTCCTACAAGTGTCTGTAGTGGTTCCTGATGAGAGAAAATTTCTAATTTTAGACCAACCTGATAAACTGACATATTATTAACTAATATATAGGTATGTTAAACAATTTATATATCAAAAAGAAAATCACTATCAAGAAAGATACACTATTCACTCATTCTTGTTGCCAATATATAAAATTTTCTCTGAATTCCCCGTTTTCCACCCAGATACTGGGAACATGCAGCTAGAGATTCAACGCAGACTGTTTATAACTGATTTTACTGAAATGCATATTGCACCGGGTAGAGTGGCTCTTTTGCTTTGATTGCCAAGATGTTCATTTTGACCTTTACTCTTACAGATGCATGAGCAGAATGAGAATGAGCCAAATGAAAAGAGAATAAATGAAGCAAGTTCATTATTTCCTGCACTGATTCCGCAGCTCACTGAGATACAGATGGACCAAGAGACTTAGACGCAATGTTGACTATTTCAGGGAGTCACCAAAATGTTAAAGCTGCAACCCATATGTTTTGCTGTCGCTTCTTCGCCTCTTGTGCTTCTTTGTAATCATTTCCGGTGAGTGGTAGCTTGGGTTTTCCACTGGTTCGGGGAAAGTCGGTTGCATGTCCACCTGCTGGCATCGCTGTCCTGCTTGCTTGTGCGAGGTTTTCTCTTGAGTCCTGCTGCGATGAAAACAAGAGGTGGCTCCTTCTGTGCAACCTCGCTGGATCCCTGTTTGTTTCAAATGACAAGCTTCCCCCCGCTGTGCTCGGCAGATTTCGCCCCTCAAATCTCAGGCAAGTAGGATAAGATCTGTGGGTTTTTATGAGCCTCGGTCCAACAGAGCCGCAATCTTCCCTATCTAACGCAAACAGCTTGACTTCCCAAGTAGACATGAGACTCGAGGGGAATGCATAAGGAAAGGAAGTGTGGGTTCGAACGGGACGATGGAGGAAAGAGGGACACAAAAGAACTGTGAGGGAGCGCCACAAAGCAGGCGGCCGCGTGTGAATCCAACGCAAAGTGCATGTTACGCATGTTGCACTGTATGATCACAAAGCAGCTGACCAGGAGCAGCGATGAGCAGAGCTACATGGTGTTCTGGTTAGGGGATGTATGGTCAGTGGCCTGAAAATCCTGAAATATGCTTCCAAGTGTGTGTGGGTGTGTGGGGGTGGGTGTGTGTGTGTGTGAGACAACTGTGTGCTTCAGTGTGACTCAGTCATGTCCCAAGGCAATGTCGATTGTTTGCTAGTGTGTGTTTTTTGTCCGTCCTGGAGCACAGAGTACAACTGGGCTGTTTACTCTGGGCCTTTCCAATTTATATCTCTCTGCTCAGTGGTGATTGCGACTCTGGAGGGAAAAATTCTCTCCCCGTTATCGTTTTATGCACCTGGACGCGGGTGGATTGCGGTGACATTTTGAGACGTTGCCGTGGACTAAAGTTTGACATCCATCGGGGAGCCCTTCTAAAAGGGCCGGGAAACCGCCGGAGCTTTCTTGCTCCTCATCTGTACGTGCCAATGCAGCATAAAGGCCAACTCTAAACCGGTTCAACCTGCAGACCACGTTATCACATGCATTAGCTCCAACGATGGGCTAAAACACACTGAAACACTGCATAAGTGTACATGTCTGACCCATGAAATGTTATCCAGGTTTTGCCAGCGAAGGATGTCGTCTGGTAAATGAGATAAAAGCTATTTTGGAAAGAGGGGATTATGGAGAGAGTGATTTGTAAGCACTGTAAAACTAGCTAAACGTTAGCTGCTAATGATGCTAAAGTTGGAATATGCTTCATAGCGTCGTCTTGACTGAATGAAACAGCAGCCCTCAAAGTTCAGTGACTCGGTAGAAAATCGATCATAGAATGATCAAAGTTCAAATTTTGTCTTATTCCTGTAACCCAAAAAAAGACAAGGTACGTTTTAAACCGTTTTCTGGAGCGGCAGTAATAAATGCTGTGTCTTCTACTCCACGAAGTTTGACAGTAAAAGCCGTTGACATTAGAAAGAAAATATCCCTCAATGACTTGAGTGATGAAAGGTTCAGCTCTCATCTATGTTCAGTCGTTTTAGCGCCGTAATTGATGCTGAATTCAACTCCGAGGCTAATTGTGACATGTTAACGGTCATCAGCAACTGGGTTACATGAGGAAACTTTCACACTGACTGAACATTAACGACCATGTTTTTTTTTTTTTAGCAAGTGTATATATGTAAAAGAAAATGTCTTCTGTTTTCTATTTTTGAATAATGTTGCTCAATGGCCTAAAAGTAATTTCTTCTTTTGTCGTAGGAACCATTCCTCACACTGAAGTCTGCATATAAAATGTCCTCAACAATCTGATCAAAAATAAAAGTAAAGTATGACCAAAAAAACGTTGTTTTTTTTTTTACTTTTTGCTTTAAAGTAAATTTTATTTTAAAGGCTTTTCATGCGAATATACTAATAATCTTTAAGGATCTGTAATAAGATGATGCTTCAACAGAGCTGCTCCACAAAAACCAGGCTCCTTGGTAAATTACATATCTAACATTCAACTTTGAATTGTGACAAATCAGGTTTACATTTTATAAACATTTGTAACTACATAACACCTCCTGACTTTCTCTCTTTGCTTTTCCTTTATTTCCTTTGAAAAAGCTAAATACTTTCTTCTGAAGATGAAATCGGACAGAAGGAGGTCCAGATGTAAAACACTCATGCACTCATTGTGACATAATCAGTGTCGAAATATTAGATTTTCATCCCTGACAACCCTAAACTGCGACCCGACTTTATGAATTGATTTAAGAGTCCATTATGAAAATTTTTATTACGTGCCAGGTTTGATAAAACGGTGGCTGTGTGGAATTGATGGCTCTTTATGGGAAACCATTGTGTTTTATCACACACAAAAAAGTCACTTTCTGACTTGTTCCTGTATCTATGCTGAGTATAAAAAAAAAAAGTGTTCACCTGTGACAAGAAAAATTACTTTTTACAGCTTGGAGAGGAGCAGTGAAATGCCCTCCTTAGCAGATGGATTGTGTTTATGGTGTTGGGCTATGTTAGCGTTGAGTAGCCATTGCTCTCTGACGGAGTTACTTAGCAAACCCCCCGCGGGCTCAGACTATCTATTCCTTCTTACGGGGAAGTCATTATAGCGGTGGATTATACACGACAGCAGAATCTCATTTCCCAACCTCTCAAGAGCACAGACCGAAACGTTTGGTTTAAAAAAACTCCGGCAAAGTGCTTTTTTTCTTTTCCTCTTTTTTTTTTTTCCCCCCCAAAAATTCAAAATGCACCATTCAGTTTAATTTGTTTAACTCCCAGACTTGTAACCATCAATAGGCGAGATGCGTTTTCACAGTCGACGTAGCCGAAGACGCGAACTCCCCCGTCCATCATTCCTCGCGTCTGCTGACTGAAGGCGGCTCGGATCCTGCTCTCATTTAATCTCTCTGCTGATCCCACAGCAACGTGGATCCCTTCCAAATTTGGGAGATGATTATCCAGCTGACTGGTGAATTTTGGGGGATTTCAGTCCTCAGTGATGCACGAGTAGATTAAGAAAAACTGTGTTTCGAATGAAAAAGTTCATCTTAAAACTACATGAGCAAGCATTGAATAAAAAGAGGATACAAATCTGATTTGTGTACATATATATACATAAAAAAAAAAAAAAATTCCCTTCTCACCCACTGCGGGTGTTGTTTCTTCCTCTTAGCTCGGGTCCTCTACCAGAGGCCTGGGAGCTTGAGGGTTCTGCGCAGTATCTTGGCTGTGCCTAGGACTGCACATTTCTGGACTGAGATGACTGATGTTGTTCCTGGGATCTGTTGTAGCCACTTATATATATATATATATATATAATATAGCATTTTCATAACTTCGAAGGTCAATACTGAAGTTATCGTACTGAGCTTTCATGTTTTTTGCAAGTTGTCTGGTTTCCTTCTTAAATATTTTCTTTTTCTGACATTTTACATGGTTAAAGTTTTATTTTATTTGAACTGGTTGAAACAGCTGAAAGCTACCAGCGTAGTGACAGAGAACAGATAGGAGATAAGCTGGAAAGTTCCACAGCTCTTAACATCTGAACCTTGATTCTAATAAGATACATATGTTTTGATTTTTACATTTAGTATCTATATAGTTTTTTTTGTTTAGTGTTGTTGGGGTTTTTCTTGTTTGTTTTTTTTTTTTGTTAAAGTTCAGTGTAAATGTTGCTTAAAATACACAGCTCTTTCTTTTTCGATGGCCCTGGGGTAATAGTTATGCTTTGAAAGACAGTTGTCATTCCAGTATGCATCCATACGGTGGTGCTAGAGAGCTCAGCTGTGGATAAACTGAACGTTTTGTTCCCTGTGTTTAGGCTGCCTGCATGAAAGCCCCTCTCCTCTAATGATGCATTCGCCTCAAATGCCTCAGTTTCACCCAATGGGACAGCAGTCACCTTTACAGACCAAGAAGCATGTAAGCAAATCAGGAACGCTGCGTCACTGTATCGATGTGTGGCGACTGCACTGAGTTCTGTGTGATTCGGCTTGGCGTAGGAGCAGAGGTCCAACCTGGTGGGAGTTAAAGAGGAGAAGCCTTCGCAGTCTCCAGGTCTACCTTCATCACCGTTCAGCCCTGCTATCCGCCAAGACGCACACAAACATGACAACAAACACAGTGAGTGAAACGTTTATTCTCCGCTAAGGAAGGATAAAACAGCGTTTCTGTAAGATTGGTCAAATCTAGAGAAAATTTTAAATGTTTTAAGTTTTGTAGATTTCAAAATGAAGCAGATCTGAGTCCAAACACTTAAAAAAAGTGCAATGTCCCTTTAGTACTCAGATCTGGAGTAGGCCTGAAATTATTAAACAGATTAATCAAATAATTTAGTAATTGATTAATTGATATCTGGATTATACAGACTAAAAAAAAAAGTTGCTGTAAAAGCAACATAGAGCAGTAATTGAGCCAAAATTGTACAAATCATATGTACATTTTGCTTTTAAGATGTTAAAATTCTTCATCTGTAAATATATTTTCCCCAAAACTCCCTCAAAGCTCCTCGAGTTGGATAGTTTTACATTCCTCTGGTTCAAATTCAAATTGTTGTATTTTAGGCAATAAAATGTAGATTTCTTTTTTTAATTATTATTTAAAAAGGGAACTGAATTGTTTGTTTGTATATTTTAATGTATTTATAATACTGTGTTAAAAAAGTCGGCCTATGCAGTTAAAGGAAAAAAAAAAGTCAGATTAATTGATTAATCGTCATATCATAGAATAATCGATTACGAAAATAATTAGTTAGTTGCGGTCCTAATCTGAAGACAACATAAGCATTGTGTTTCAAATTAAGTGGAGTATAAAGGTGCTAAAATGTTAATACTCTTAAATATCTGGAAATTTATGTGGGAAAAACCCATAAAAATTTTGATTAGGGGTTTGCTAGAGTTGGTGTTGCTCTGGTTCCTCATTTCTCCTAAATGTGTGTTTAGGTTTGGAGATGAAGCAGCTGGACGGTTCTCGTCCCGTTTCCCGCCTCCCTAACTCCCCGTCGCCGCCCGCCTCCCAACCGGAAAACAAAATCAAGCAAGAACCCAAGACCCCCATCGCACCCAAAAAGACACCGGTACGCACAAAAATACAAAATAAATATTTAAAACTGTGCCACACCCAATAAACCTGTCTTTATTTCCCACTAATCTTGCTGTGTTTCTGTCCCAGGATGTGAAACTAAAGAACATGGGCTCCTGGACCAGCCTGGCTCATCGCCCCCAGTCTGCGCCAACGTCATCGCTGCGCTCGTCCAGCGACAGCTTCGAGCGCTACAAGCGCGTCGCCATGGAGAAGGAGGAGCGGGAGAGACAGCTGAAAGCCCAGGCGGAGCAGGCCAAGAGAGTGCAGGAGATGCTACGGTAAGTAGGAGGGACTTACGGAGATGAGTGCACAGAAAGCAGCTCTCTTCAAATGATAAAGAAACGACTCAGAATTAGCAAAAAAAAAAAAGAAAGAAAGAAGCGCCCCCTAGAGGAGGTGAGGACATTTTTTTTCTTTTGAATTCCCTGTTTTCATTTCCTTACGAAACATTTTTTTGTGTTGCTTGGCTTAATTTTGCATCATTTTGAAAAGGCCTACATCAGCATCAGTGGTACCAGGTACAAACTTTAACTTCATAAAATAAAAACATACCGCTGCTTCCTGTTTCCGTGTCACAGCCGCGACGACGACGACACAACGGAGCACAGTCGCCGAGGGCGACAGTCGCCCCTTGCTCCGACCCCTCCACCCGTCTCCTCTCCGCCCACTCACTCCCCTCAGCCGCCCCCGGCTCCAGCCAAACAACAAGCTCCGCCCCCTCAACCGGCGGCAGCTGCAGCAGCACACAGCGCTCTGGACCAGCAGAGGGACCGGGAGCGCCTCCGCGAACGGGAACGACGCTTCAGAGAGGCCGTACGCACTTTTGTTTCTTGTTTTCGTTTTTTTTTTTTTTTGTTTGTTTTTTACTTGTTTGTTTCTCAAATTTTTTCTTTAAATTGCGTTTTATCATCCTTTTACCTTTTCGGTTTTCTTTGCAGATGGCGGACAACATCGACATCAATTTCCAGAGCGACCTGATGGCGATTTTTGAGGAGAGTCTTTTCTGAAAAGGAAAAAAAAAAGCAAAAAAGAAAGAGCACGAGACGAGGACTTGATAAGTTACGTTTGCAAATGTACAAGCGTCACGAGAAACAGAGCTCTGAGATACATGGTTGCCGCCGACAACACAAACCCACATCACCGACCGGACCTAACAGAAACCTCTCCGCCCTGTTAGCTTGTTGTGACCCGGGTTTCCTGCTTGAAGCTCATTGGTTACTATTGATCTCCAAGGACGACGGGATAAGCGGTCTGAAAATTTTAGGAGAGAATCGAAATTGAATCTCCTTCATTATGTTAAATTATAAACTGGAGCAATTTCTTTTTTCTTTTTCTTTTTTCTTTTATTTCTGGGGGACTTTAGCTAACAGGAGAACAACTAAAACAGCCTGCTTTGTTTTTACTCTTCTCCTCTCCCCTCAGATTTTCACTGGGGGAATCTGGACTCTTGTGGTTAAGTTTGTAAGGTTTTCGTCAGCTGTCATTTAGAAGCTTATTGTTTTCTCAGGATACAGTGTGGTTTTATTTGTTTTTGTTGTTTTGTTTAGTTTTTTTATAAGACCTCCTTTCACCTTCTACTTCCCCCTCTGCAACAATCAGGAATGACCACGGAAGAAGCAACCATGTTTCAAAAGTTTTCAAAGTGCGTCCTTTGCCTTAGCGCTCCGGCCTGTAAACTAATCACGCCCTACAAATTATACATATTATATATATATATATATACATATATATATAAAAATAGATACACAAATATATATATTATATATGACAAAAGAAAATTAAGTCATTGAAGAAAATGAGAGGGATATCGTTTGTGGAGAGCAAAGCTCGTGTCTGTGTTCATCTCTGAACTATGGTTTTGATTTTGTAGACTTTACTGTAAAGAAGAAAAACGAAAAAAAACAAAAACTTTTTTTATGATTCTATTGAAAGGATTGTTTTCTGTCTTATTCTCACATTTTTAGTTTTTGTTTTGTGGTTGTTGTTTTTTCTTAACTCTATGCCAAAACAAATCCATTGAGTGCTGAAAGTTGTTTCACGTTTTTTTTTTACATGTAAATTGCATTGTCTCTTCACTTTATATTAAAGACTGTCATCATTGCTATTTAAAATTTTGCTTCCCCTCCCTGCCCTTCTTCTTCCCAGCCTTTTTAAATCGAAAGTTATGCAACAGGTTTTCTCTTTCTTCAAAGGAGTTTTACGCGCCTAGGTCCCATCATTTTGTACTTACTGGATAAATCTGCGCTTAAGTGTTTTAGTCTGTTTTAATTTTTTTATATATATATATATATATATATTTCTTTGATTTTTTTTATTTTTCTTCTTCCCTTCATGTGGATATTTTTAGTCGGTCTTGCCCATCTCGCCTGCCACGATCATCACAGTTTCAATAGTCTGATGGACTTCTCTTCATTCTGTCCTTCATCACTCTTGCGTCGTGCTCGTCATCCGCAGTGAGATCGTTTTGGATTTTGTGTGCCATTGTGTTGATCTGCAAGTGGGAGCTTTTCCCGCTTCCTTGAGGTTTGGCTCGGAGATCCAGGAGTGTTTTCTGCTTTGTCATTTTCTGCATTTTTTTTTTTCTTCTTTTCTTCTTTGATTTATTTTACCCAGAACAATGTGTTGGTATGTTGGTGAGTGAGGCATTGAGGTCAATAGATTCATCTTCATATAATGGAGTACAGCATCTTTGTTTTTGTTTCGTTTTGTTTTTTGTTTTTTTTTTTAAGAAAAGTATTAAAATATTTAAAAACCTTAACCTGGTCCTCACCCATTTTTCTTCTGAATCAGCCTTTATTGTCACCAATCAGAAGCACAACAAAATTCGTTTGGGTACAGAAAAAGATAAACAACATAACATACGGCTAGACCGGTGACTCGTAAAATGTGGGAGAGAAAGACAGTCATTGAATCCATTTTTTTGAAAATGCTATTTTCTGCTCTAGAGAAACATCCGTTTGTATAACACTTCATTAATACGTGTGATTTTATATCAATAAACTGCACACAGTAACAGTTTTTCATCATATTTTCAAATTCATTGGTATTTATTGATGGACCTTTCTGGAACAGGCTGTGGAGAAAATAGCAATATTGACAATACAGACAAAGTTTGGAGTTTTTAAAGACGTGATTATATTGGAGATCAAAATTCTTATAAGAAATTTATCATGATAAACGATACAATAAATGCCCACTTTAGATTAGAGTCCACCTGATTAGAGTGGACTCTAATCGACTGGACGATTAGAGTCCAGTCCAGAAGATAAATCCCATCACTGCTGACTTAAGAGGCAGTCAGGAATTTCTAAAACGAGTTAACAAGCCATTAAAATAAATGTTGATTTTGAATATAATGTTGCTGTTTGCATGTAACTGTATATGCTTGGTACTCTGTACATCCCACCCTGATTCAAATCCAGACACTTTTAAGAGTCCCACAATGAGGAACTGTGATTTACAGCGGTATTCAAATCAAGCTGAGGTAGCACCAGCTGGGGAAAAAAGGAAATATAGAAAGAAAAATGGGTAACATAAAAAATATACACATAGAAAAACACAGACGACCCGCTTGAATTAAACAATGAGTGGAGTAAGTTGGAGTGATTCAAAGACCAAATGAATATATTTTATAACAGCTTACAGTAGTGCATAATTGTACACTGATTACAATTAAGCTGACGTAGTTGCTAAATAAGCACACACTTTCACTTCATTATGCAGCTGCCAAAATTAGAGCCCAGCTAACGAGAAAGCATGAGAAACTGTTTGGTGGCTTTGACAGGGTGGCTTTAGTTTTCTATAGACCGACGCTGCGCTGCTAAAGGAGAGCCGGGGAGGCCGATTACAGGTTGGCAATTGGCAAAAGTCACACCCAAAATACAGAAGTTACCGCTGTGCCTCCTCTGCTAAAGAGAAGCCCCCAATCATGTGTTGTCACAAATTTGCTCAGCGCTCAGAAAGATTAGAGGAAACAAAAAAAGTTACCTTGGGCAGACAACACCAGCCTTGTTTTTCAGGTTTTGACTTTCAAATGAGGGGCTTTCGAGGTTTGGCTCAGCTTTTTAAACGGTTTATGAAGGATTGCCTAGATGACCTCGAGATTTAGCAGGTGAGAGGGTGAAGAGAGTTCATCTTTAAGATAAGGGAAACCGCTGACCTCTGCACTGCTGCACACAAGAAACATCTTAAAGGGGCAGAGTTCTGTGTTTTCCAGCCACATAATGCGACTTTATAGCACAAGCAAGTATCTATGTCAACTTGGGTTGTTATAAAAACTCTTTACATATCAAGAATGACTTAACCCTCTATGGCATGACTTTTTGTTTTTTGGGGAAAAAATATTTCCCTGCATTCTTTGGGAGCTTGGTGGTCCCTAATTACATATCAGTCATCAAATCGGACCCTGACAAACTCTCGGAACCAGATTTGGGTTTGTTGCCTCGGGTCAACATTGTGCTACCAGGAGCCTAGAACATCAAGGTTTTCTACAGTGATTATGAGAAGTGAAATACAAATCAAACAAAAACTAAATTCATAAAAAAAAACTTTTTGTTGACAAAAATAAATCAGACATGGTTCCAAATCACCAAATATAAAATAAACAACCAACGTTCATTAATGAATGATACATTTAAGAAAATTACTAAAACGACCATTTGTGAGTTTGTACGTGTGTATGTTTGGTGGAGTTAGAATCACTAAGGATGTTGCTATCAGTTTTTTTCCCTATTAACCCTCTCCAGGCAGATGTTGCAAATTTGCAACAGCTAAATGCTGTTTAAATGTCTCTCTCAAAACAAAGTCTGAATTGTATATTACTACCCCATATGATCATGTTCTCCAAATATCAGATTTTTCCTGCAACTACAACTTAATTTGAGCCTGAGAGGGTTAAAACATCAGGAAGGAATTGCTTGCTGAGTGTACATCACATTTCTGGTACTTGATTATTGACATACCTATAAATCACCATCTGATTATCCGATTATCTATGGGTTATAGCGATCAGATTCACATCAGTGAAGGTCTTCAAGTTGTAAGGAACATCATCTGCACCAGCCATATGAATGACCCTGCAGCCCCATATTTTTGGTTTTGGCAGGTATTGCTTCAGTATTTGCTTGCCTTGGAATATGAACATTTGTTCACTGATGAGCAGCTTATCACCCTGTCAGCCTAGTGTCTAATAAGGGACACTAGAGCCCACAAAAAGCCCCCTGGTGGGGGAAAAAAAATTAAAAAATAAAAATAATGAAGTCAAAAAATTGGCTGTGATGATTATTGTGTAATCAACTGCGTATCAACGCACTACAATGATATTGTCTGAACAAAAGGGCCCCGTTTGCGCAATGTTGCCCTGAGGCAACAAACAAAAAACACAGTTTTAGCAAATAAATCATACAAAAATTGTCTTGAAATGAACCGCAATGCTTCTTTACATACTCACAGACATGAAAATATTTTTAGTTAGAGTTATCCAAAATTTAAACATGAAGAAAAATTATGTATAACTTACAAGTAGGAGGTAAGGTGTAGCATGCAACTCTGCTTCATAAAATGGACTGCTCCGCTTCCAAGTAAATGGTCACATGAACATCAATACCTTTTTTATTTGGACAAAAATATGTCTGGTGGTACTTTAAATCACCCACACCCCCAACAAAAAATAAAATAAAGGAGCAACGTGAGATACAGATATGTGGTTTGTTGCCATAGAGGGTTAAAAGTTGGAAATTTACATCTGTCCCTTTAAAAACTTCTGTTTCTTTTTGACACTCCGCCTTCAGGACATCAATACAAAATGGCTCCTTTATTAACCCTTTAACATTGTTTTTACCAGCGTTTCTCTGAGAAGAAGCTGATATAATGAGTTCAGTAGACGTTCCACCAGGTGTTTGCTAATTGCTGGTGGCTAGTCTGCAGTAGCTGAGTGTGGGAGTCGCTGGTGAGCCATGATTTGTAATGCAGAATCTTGTTAGCTGCAGCTCGGAGGAGGAGCTTCGTCCTCGAAGGCGGGGCTACGTCCACCCACGGCTGAATGGTCGCCGTGGAGACTGAAGGATTTCTCAAACATGCATGAAAGCATCGAGGCATCACTCCAGGTATGTATTTGATGAGGGAACAACATCACAACGTGAAGCAAAGCCGAAAAGAATCAATTTTACATAAAACCGCCTCTTTAAAATAGAGTTATGAGAGAAAGGCCCAGATTTTCTTGTCATCTGTGAAACACCGAGGGTTTGTGGGATTATATGTGTCAGGATGAGACCTGCCAGTGGAAGCAAAAGTTTTCAGAGGCGATTTAGTAAGAGAACAACATTAGGAGGCAGCAGTGTGTTCTGTGTGTGGTAGGAGGCTGTCAAAATGTGACTCCAGGAAACTGTGTGGTTACGGCAGAGTCACATGACTCTCTGGTGGAGCAGTAGCTCTTCTCAGCCTTGACTTTTAGTTGTCACGTTTGTTTGCCTTCTGCCTAAACAGGAAACTCTATTTTGCTGCTTCTCTCTTCATCTACATTCTCTTTATCTCACCGTGAGGGACCAGACTCAAATGAGGACACAAATTGTTCAAAGTAGAAAAAATTCTATTTAATTCTTCCAAAAAATGGTGAACAAGGCTTAAAGACTTAATACAAAAATAAGTCAAAGAGGATAAATAACAGATTTGGGGCCCAATTTAAATTGAGGTCAACTGAACTCTAACTGAACACAAACAAAACTGACCCTTAAACAAAGAACAAAAGTCTGCTTAAATAGGGGTGGAGTAACCTAGAACTACCACATGAGGGAGGCACAACACAACAAAAGAACAAACAAATACAAAATTAGCTGAAGCATCCCATGAAACCAAGCAAAACTAACTTTAACTTAGCACAAATAAGTGATTATTTAAGTGACAAAATTAACTAATTAAGATCAACTTGAAACAACAAAGTCTCCCCCCATCAATCTTTCAGAAAAACAAATGGTTCGTTCCAGTTTTCCTCTTCCAGCTGGTTGGTATCAGCAGCAGCTCAAACAAAAAACAAACCATTCAGGCAGACATTAACTAATGTGTGCACCCATTAGAAAATATATGTCTAAATGAAATAACTAACATAAACAGACTACAAGCTGTAACTAATATAAAGAAAAGATAAATACTAACACAAGGTGGTGGCGGTAAGAGCATCCACCACACTCACTGATCTGGATTTTTTTTCTCTCCCCGCTCCGGAAATGAAAGTCAGTACTTTTCAATCTTGGCGCTCAAACCACAGCGTTTCTGTACGTGCAAAGCCTTTTTGGGAGCTCAGCAGGTTACTTGCAAGAAGAAGCAGAAAGAAAAGCTGCCATACTTGTCAAGAATTTCAATTGTACATATTCAAAATATTAAAAAAATAATAATAAAAAAAATTAAAAATGTGATTTCCACAAAGCTTTACCAAAAAGAAACACAGTCAGCGATTAGAGGATGTGCTTTGCTCAGGCAAACAACAAATCCTGATTTTTTTTTTCTTTTATAGGAAACTAGACAGTGGAAGAATCAAAATGTGGTTTTCCTGCTTTACCACGGACTGAACTTTGTCCCATTTCAGTCACTTATGTTTATGCGGGTTTTTGTTTGTTTGTTTTTTTAATTTTAGGTATAGAGTCAACACAACAATTTGCATAATTGTAAAGTGAAAGAAAAAAAATCATACATGGTTATTTATTTATTTCACAAATTACAAATGAAAAGCACGGCATCCATTTTTATTCCTCCTCTCTGCTTTGCAACCCAAACTGAAATTGTTTCTTTCACACTCGCTCCGTCTCTGTCTCCGAACATCGATTTTCAAGCCGTACCGCAATTTCAAGGTTGGTTTTAGGTCAATACTTGGACTGGACCGTTGCAGCACATGAATATGCTTCGATGTAAACCATTTTGTTGTTGCTTTTTATTTTGAATCTCGCCATATTTAAAATATCGCACTACTTTGTGTTTGAATCTCGAGGAAATGGGAGAGGATTAGAGACACTGAAATAAATATTGACTTTAATCTCAGAATTTTGACTTTTTTCTCAGAATTCTCACAAATCGTCTGAGATCAAAGTCAGAATTATGAGAAAAAAAGTCTGAATTCTTCTTTTTTCTTTTTTTAGTGACCCTAATCTCCTTCCGTACCAATAACATAAAGGCAGGAAGGTGACAATATGTTCTAAATTTAGATGGAGAGCAACTATTGCCACTATTCTAATTTTGTATATATATTTTTTTACAATTGGAGAAGTGCTAAAAATGTCGTCAAAATCTCACTTTTTCCAACACCAGCAGTGCAGAGACTGATCCAGAAAACACGGCCGAACGGGTTCCCAAGTTCATTTACCTTCACAATCGTCTGGAGCAAAAACTGAGTTCTCCGCTCACCTCCTACACGAAGCAAGCAGGGTCACGCCGAGTTCCTGATCTCATTTAAAACATATTTCCCCTTCCTTCCACCCTGAGCAGGAAGGATGTGTCCATCTGGAGAAGAATGGTGGAGGAGCCTCCAGCGAAGCCCCACCGGCGGCTCGGAACAAACACATCTGGGCCCGCCTGGAAGAGCCCCAGTGTTCCCGTTAGCTGCGCTAAAAAGAGGAGATCGTTGATGGGAGTGATCACAGGGACATCAAGGCCTTTCCCTAAAATTCACGCCAGATGGCAATAAGCAGCTCCACGTGTGATTTATGGACACGCAATCCAATTCGAGCCTTTCGGCGCGTTGCACAAGACCCCCGTGTAATTGCGTGGAGAGCACACACACTTGTGGCTGACACACACTCTGCCGCTTACACGCAACTTGCCCCCACGCTGCGCCGTGTGCTGCACATGGTCGCCTGTGGGAAGTGATCTGGCTATCGTTTGGGCCTTCGCTTGTGTTTCTGTCTCTGCCGTAAATCAGTCCGAAGCGCTTCAGCTTCAGGGATCCTCGAGCCTTTTCCTTTTCCCACATCCCGGACGATAGCAGGGCTTCCTTTTGTCTGTTCAGACCTCTTCTTTTTAGTAACAGAAGACTTTTTTTTGTTTTGTTCACACTTTTTTTCTCATTGCGGAATGTACAAACATAGAATGAAATGAAAAATGTGGGTGTGTGGGGTTTCTTCAATATTTTTAAGAATTGACTTAATAATTCAATGTGTGATTCTGGAAATCTTTCTGTTTTCGTTTTGAGCCTCGGTTGCATTTTCTTCTTTTTTTACGTTATATTCAGTCCAAAGTGGCGATTATCAGAAGAATTTTGTTTATCACTTGACTCTGGCCCATGAGTCATTCAGACATTTATAAGCAAACTCAAAGCTGTTGTTACCACATGTACAGATAAGCCCAAAAACATTCATCTGCTTCACAGATTTAGAAATCATCTTAATTCAACCATGTAGTTTGTTTCTGAAAGGAAATGAGACAAACGTCTTTTAACGGATAATGAAACAATTTAAAAGTGTCAAGTTTTGAAATAAATAGCTTGCCAGCATTTAGTGACATTTTATGGCACAATCAAGTAACTAGTTTACCTCCAGTTGTTATAAAAAATACTGTATATATTGAACATGATTTTAGAGAAAGTTGATTTAACGCCTGGATATTGGCGCTCTATCTCTTTAAGAAGCTCCTGCGCTTTCAGAGACTCCGCCTTCAGCACGTCATCACATCAACATTCCTCCATCATTCCTAGGGTTGATAAAATGTAGAGCAGTGTGTATTTTTTGAGTGTAGCATTAATATAGTAATGTATTTTCTATCTGCTATATTTCAGCACAAAGATGCTGTGAGTGCAGCATTAAAACGAGTGTATTAGCTCTTCTATTGTGTTTCAATAAAAGTCCTTTAAAAAGTTACCTTTTATTAGTTATTCGCTGGCTGGTTCTACTATAGTACTGCCTTCCTGATTTAACGGGTTCATAGACATGTGTTTATTCATGCCTAGGAACCTTTTGGCAACAAAAGTTTAATTTGTCGCAAACTTTTAAAATAACCCATTGCTGTACATTTGTGTTTCATTCACTCAAGATGTATAAGTCACACATTTTATTAGAACATCTTTCTTAACCTGGATGGTGGCTCCATTTCCAGGGCCTCTGGTTCAAGCCATAGACTCAATGTTTCAAAGTGTTGCTGTAATCTCTTTTTCTGCGTAGTAAACCATTTCCTAGTGGATTATGTCCTATTTTTAAGATAACACTCTGCTCTCCAGACATCGCTTGATGGTAACTCGTTTGAAAAACTCTTGGAAGGTATGGTTCTAGGTAATAGGAGATATACCTATAAATGTTAAATTCAATAGTAAACTGCTCTGACCAACCATTAACCTTGGCTGTTATCATTTAATGCTCAAATATGGGATATTTGCTTTGTCCCGGTGCGTCCAACAGGTGTCGGAGGGACGAGAATAGGACGTCTTTATCATCACAACGACCACAACTGTTGCCTTCGAGGCAGCTGTCAGCAACCCTGAGAGGAAATAAGGGGATTGGAAGGCACAAAATGACAAATTATATTCTATAAATGTTCCAACTCTAACTGGATGTCATCTGTCTGATGAGGAAATAAGGTTGAACAAACACTAGAGACAGACTCCTGTCTGCAGAATACATCATATGGCTGCAAACAGGACAAGGTTATCAGCACGTGTTGCTTTTTTTTTTTTTTGTTTGTTTGTTTGTTACTATTGTCACTCTGTCTCTGTGTACAGTGCAGAGATGATGTTATTTTCTTCTTATCTCTGTCCTTCCTATTCTCCACTCCTATTCATTACGGCTCACTCATTTGCAGAGAGGATTGACCCTTGTCTTCCATAAAGTTTATTGCTGTAATGCGGAGCGCAAACAGTTCCTGCACAATGAAAGAAAACAGGATAGCAGGACCTGGTTTCGGACAAGCTTCACCTGTTTCTGTCTTATGAAAATGCACATCTATAAAAATATCAATGGCCTGTCCTTTTGATGATAACGTTTGCTGCGGTTTATGTGTCAAACATCTGAATTAAAGATGAGCCAGACAGTCATGTGTTTCTGGACGCTGGTGAGTCGCTGTAAGGCTGTTATGTGTAGCAAACACTTCCACTAAGGATTACCAGATATGTTCCAGGTAGATTATGAAGATCATCAAAATGGTAATTTAAATAAAACTCAGCTGAGTAGGGGGGAAGAGTGTGCTTTAATTACAGCATCAAGTTGTTTTTATCTGTTAAATAAGAAGTTTCCAGTCATTTAACTGCTACTTTTAATTTCCAATTAGTTACGTTGTATTTCACTACTTAAATCTTTTTTTTTTCTTTCCATACCATACTTTAAAAACATCATAATAAAAGATAATAGCAAACCGACTGAACTTCTGCAGCACTTTTCAAGTCACACCGACTCAAATAGCCACACGAACAAGGCTGCACTTAAAAACAATGTTTATGAACCAAAATGCGGACTGGCAAACTTGGGATAAATTGCTTTGCTCGAGGGCACACCTACAAGCGACAGGGGAGGAATCCGCAATCAAACTCAGCAGGCAGCAGGAGAGACTGAACCGGAACGAGGCTGCAGGTCCCGATGGTATCTGGGCAGAGCGGCTCGGTGGGATTCTGCAGCACCTCTTTAACCTTAGCTTGACCCAAGAGAAGACATCCTGCCTCATTCTGATACCAAAGAAAACTCGTCCTTCACCCAACAACGACTGTAGATCTGTTCCCCTGACATCCTACATTAAGGGAGGCTCATGTTGCCCCACCTGAGAAAGCAAACAAGCACATATCAGGAAACCCGTGTAGTTTGCTTACTGCCATGGAGGTGGAGTTGAAGTCACCATCAGACACCTGCTTCAACAAACCCACTGTCTGATTTGCTTTGTCAGAAACTCCAGAAGACAAAGGTGGAGGCCTCAACAATCGCCTGGGTCCATGGCGACCCGACAAAGAGAGCACAGTTCTTGATACTGAAAGGTTGTGCGTCTAACCAGATGCTTAGCAGCACAGGGGCGCCACAGGGGTCTGTACTCTCACTATTCTTTTCTAGTCTCTTCATCCCTGACATCCGGAACAAAGCAGACTCCTGTCATTTGCGTAAATACTCAGATGACTCAGCAGTTGTCGGGTACATCAGAGACTGTCGCGAAGCTGATTGCTGAGACCTTTGTGGGATTCTGTGGAAACAGTCGTCTTATCTTGAATGTGAACAACACAGAGGCGATGACCACATTTCAAAAGAAACGGGGTTAAGTCACACACAGTTTCCATCGTGGTAGAAGTCGTGGAGGAGGTTGAGCAATACAAACACCTCAGTGTTCCTCGGGACAACAGACCGGAATAGAGACCCCTCAGTGAAACTGTCTAAAGAAAGGACAGAGCAAACTGCACTCCTTCAGGAAACACAGGTCCTTTTCTGTTTGCAGAAAGCTGCTGCAGATCTTTTATAAATCTGCTGTTGAGAGCGTCCTCTCTTCCATCTTGGGGTAGCGACATCAGAACCAAGGACTTAAAGACTAACCAATTTGTTAAAGAACACTGGTTCTGCTCTGGGGACGACTGTAGAACCTCTGGAGATGATGGTGCATAGAAAGATTCTTCATAAAAATCAAGAAAAATACAGACTACCCTGAGCATCCTCTTTGTGAGACTGTCACACAGCAACAGTGTCTTCAGTCAAGGGCTTCTTCACATTCGATGTGATAGTGACTGCTACAGGAGATCCTTCTGTCCACAGCCATCAGCATCAACGACGAGTCTTTCAAGAACAACGTTTATTTTTCCTCTGGGATTCACAGCAGTATTCTTGAATTGATTTCAACTTCCTGACTTCTCTTGTCACTGAGC
This sequence comes from Brachyrhaphis roseni, assembly GCA_903066815.1. Taxonomy (NCBI): domain Eukaryota; kingdom Metazoa; phylum Chordata; class Actinopteri; order Cyprinodontiformes; family Poeciliidae; genus Brachyrhaphis; species Brachyrhaphis roseni. Next base: position 29,939 of record CAEFZY010076060.1, read on the forward strand.
CGCAGTCACTCCTTACATAATAATAACTGAACTAAAATAAGTAAGTAGTGCACAACTATTTAATTGACAGAACAAGTAAAACAATTGTTAGTTGCAGTCCCTGGATGGATGGTTGGTTGGTTAGTTGCTGCATACTCTGTCACCTCATCTTATAAAATGCCAGAAGTGCTGAAGATCAGTGGTGCTCAGGCTGTGGAGCAACTCCTCACAAGGTAAATGTTGTATAACTGGCATTTTGTCGCAGACTGTACTGGACACAATTTACATATGGTTTGCATGTAGTTTACATGTGGTTTCCTGTTGCAGCCATGTGAGACCTGTGATGATCTTGTGTCCAAGGAAAGACAATATGAGTCATAAATCCTTGCATCTGGTACCAAGTAGCAGACGATCGGGCCGTGCTACATTGTGAAGGATAAGAAGTTCATCCTCTGCCAAGTGGCCACATCCTTGGCAGGCATGAAACTCTTCAAACTTCACTTTGTTTTCAGCTTGTTACCATGGTGGTCTGACAAACATCTGCACTTTTCTGCAGATGACTGTTGACAGTATTGATATGGACAGTCCAAAAAGTCCAGGAGTGAAGGAGCTATGAGCAAAGTTCTGTCGTACCTGTTGAACTTGAAAGGTACTGAAAGTTCATCACTTTTGTTATCACTTTTGTTTTGCTCAGCGATGGCCACGAACCTCTTAAAGGTTTTCTTTTTCTTTCACAATTTGCTTTCTTGAGCTGCATATTTTGTAGATCTTAATCCATCATATGATTAAAGGTAAGAAAATTCAATCTGACTCTTTTTTATCAAAACAAAAACACCTTGCTCTTTTGGTTTTTCTTTACGTCTCTGCAGTCTTTTGAACAAAAGTCGATGCGACCATCGATTCAGAGCTGCTTTCATTTAGGCTTCAAGGAGGCCAATGTTTTGCCCTAGCAGGATAGCTGCGGGGATAATTCATGTAATTGATTTTCTGTAATGCATCTGACAAGGGTGTAGTAGTATTCTGCATGAATTTAAGTTTCCACGTCTTGTGTATTTTATAAAAAATAAAGCTTTTGTGTGGCATATTTATGTAGGAGGAAGTCACCATTATGTGGTTGCATCTACATTGCTATTTCTGTGTGCCAACTGCATCTCGCACATGTGGTTGTTCCTGTGGGTTAGGTGCAGAGCAGGCTTTGTACTATAATATGCAGTTGGCACCTTTGGTCTTGATGGTTGTCACGACAATAATGCAGTGTCGTGCTAAGCCCTGTGGTGATTTATAAACTAATAGAAGTATTTGAAAGTCTACTCTCTGAATTACAAGAAGCGCATGGAAGAAATCTAGAACTGGAGTGACGTGCTCCATCTACCTTCCTAGTTTTAGTGAGAACGTGAGCAGCAGCGCTCTGGTTCAACCGCATCTGACTGACTTATAGACACTGTAGCAGTAATCGATCTGACTAAAGAGCAGGGGCGTACCACTAAACGATTTAGCGGGGGCACGCAGTACAGGTAACGCCGGCAAGAGAGAGAGGAGTGGCTGCTGTAAAGAATCAATGAGTGCACGTGCAGCCGTGTTGCACCCACTAATCAATCGTGACTGATCAGTTTTTCAAGAACAGTCTAAAACACGACTTGATCAGTTAATAAATAGCTTTTTTCTCATTTCATATTGTTTCGGAACTGCAATACGTCGATCTCGGCAAAACGTTTATAACTTTATTAAAGAACATCGAAAAAAAATTTTTTTTTAAATAAATAGATAAAATAAAATCAACAGAACGTGTTCAAATGAATGGCCCAACGAAAATAGTAATCTCAGTAGCCTAATTATTATTTCAACAAGGTGTTGCGCAATGTGTATTTCAGTTCCATCACCTAAATAATAAAAAAAGGAGACTTTTTTTTTCTAGCAGATTAGTTCATCAAACACAGCTGTGTTCATGAAAGCGCTTATTAATAATTGCTTAATAAATATAAAGCCTGAAGGCCTGATGTCGTGACGGACTGACTGTTGTGTTTTTGACGTAATCTCTGCTCCATTTAAGGAACGCAGGCGGTTGCCACGGCAACGGGTGTGCTAAAACGGCAAAAGAGAGACGGAGAGTAAAAAAGGTAGGAGTGGCTTAGAGTTGATCGCCTGTTCGGGTTTTTTGACCTTTCTTTAACCTTTGCTGTGGCGCGACACGGCCGCCTTAGTTTCTGAACGTTCAGTAAACGACAAAACTTGTACTAATTACCTCGTTCGTTTTGCGAGTCACAACAAACATCAAACACGGTCAATATGTTTCATTAAGCTATTTGACGAACAAGTGGCTTCTACCGCGACAATTATGGGAAATTAAATTAATAGTCTAATATTTTAAAACAGTTTGTTGTTCTCTGGCATCTCGTGTTGAGCTCAGAGACTGAAAGGCTTTTCCTCCATCAAACATATATTTAATTTTTGTCTCTTATTTAGTGGAAATATTGATGTTGATGAGACTTCCTCCAAAATGACAACCCGTTTCAATCTTTACAGCTCCGCTGTTGAAAATGAGGCTCTGACATTCACAAATGACATTGAAATAAAACCCAGTCCAGCATCTGGTTTGAGGTGATTCCTCTGGAATCTGTTGGAGGAACAATATCCAACTTCAGGATATGTGGCTTTAACTTAGCAGAGCTCTGTGGTTCCTGTCAGTATGAGAGTCAGGGTGAGTAGGCACCATGTCAGGAAGATCAAGTGGAAGCTGCAGGATCTTCACAGCAAACAGGTCATGATGCTATAGGCCTACTGATTATCCCTTTGTCTGGACACAGGGGCAATATAACCAGCTTAAAAGCTAAAATGAACATGCCAGACATGGAAAAGTAGGATGCACTCCATGCCATGATGTTCAAAATGTAGGTCTCATGGCATCTCCAAGGTGTCAGTATTGCAGCCAGTAGGCTGAGGGAATCATGGCTCCATTTTGTAGCAAGAGCTACCCAGCTTTTATTGCTTCGCCAAAGAATTCATCAGCTGTTGATGAATTCGCACACATATATAGGCCTATATACAGTTTTGTCATAGTACCCTCAAGAATGTAAAACTACTTTTACCCCTGCTAAAGAGTCACATTGATTCTTTAGTCATGAGACTCCCTTAATCTTGAAATGTTCTTCAGGTGACATATTACTACATCACTTCTATAGAAGACTGACTTTGAAGTTGTCTGTATGTGTCTTTGGAGGTTAAGGTCTGAGTCCACCACTGCGTCTAGATTTCAGGCCTGTTTGCTCGTTTCTAACTGTGATAACTAGAGCTCCATGTTGACGTATTTATGGTTGATACATCAGTGTAGTATTTTGTTCTTTGTAGATTTTTCATTTTATGCCTTATAGAGAGGTAAAGCACGTAGTCTATTTGTGAAATATGTGTGGGTTGCGCATGCCCTGCTTGTTCAAATGAATCATAACTAACTTCGGAATGACATTCCTCTGCTTCCTTGGCCGACCATTATCACCAATAATCCACCTCCCACTTTCATCCTTAAATTCCTCGCTTTTCCTCCGCACGTCGCTCACTCCTCAGCGCGTCTCTGATTGGCTCGTCCATCCCGCCGTCACTCAACAGGGGGGGGGAACAGCGGCGGGCGCAAGTGGAGCTCTCAGATTGCCGGAGGCAGCGCAGAGCTCCAGGTACCGCTCCCTTGTGAAAGAGAACCGGGCTGACAGAGAGCAGCAGCAGCGCAGGAGAGTGCCGCACCCTTTCTGCTCCTCCTTAGCGGATGTCTGTGCGCAGGTTGCACGCGCTGAAAACTCCCGGAAGCAGCAGGAAAGCGCCAGTGGAGGTGACGGTGACCGCGTTGAAGTTTTTCTCAGAAGAAGAAGCAGCAGAAACTGAGCGGCAGTGTAGAAACCTCCAACACAGCAGTTTCTGTTCAATTTCGACCCACTTCTTTTTCTTTTTTCTTTGTTTGTCTCAGTGCTCAAGAGGCGTTCAGAGCCCTCAGGTGACCTCAGATGTAGGTGCAGTCTGACCTACATTACAGTTGAACAACTCCACGAAATTTGAACTGGATGTACCTGAGGGACGAGTTCACAGTCGCAAGGAAAATGTGAGTTAATACTTTTATTTTATTATGATTATTATTATTATATTTTCTCGTCCGAAAATTAAATTGTGGGGAGAAACTTTAAAGTGGGGTTGAATAACGCGCGCGCGTGCAGTTTAATGGTGTTTGAAGGTCGATGTGCTGAACTGAGTCTGGATTTCATGACAACCTGAACATTTTCTACACCGTCTTAACTTGCTGTCTGTTTTAAGCCGCAGCAGTCAATTCAAATTATTCCACGCAAAAAGAGAGAGAGAGAAAAAAACCGCGTTATCTCCTGAGATAAGACGTTTCATTTTTGGTTCTTCCTTTTCCCGGATGAGTCTTGCACATTCCCCCAAAAGACAACAACACAGCGAGCATACAACTGGTTGAGAAAGACGGGTCTGTGCACTGTAAAAACTGTTATTGAGTCTGTTTAAATTAAGCAAATTTAGCTCAAACATTTTGCATTATTATTACGATGATTCTTACAGGATTAGATAATTTAGTTTAATAATAAATCCTGACTAAACGTTTTGATTAGAACCTATGATGATTGAATCAACCATTAGCCATTGTCTTACATTGTTGGAGAACTGTAAGGCTGAGCTTAATGGCCTGTCAATAAAACTACTCGAGCTTAAAATAGAGTCTCAACGCAAAACACGTTGCTGAAGCGCAGATGGCCCCAAAACAACATAAAATTAAAAATTATTAGCTAGTAAAATCCTGATGGGTGAATCTCTACTTACTATATTAATTGATCCTGGTTTTGAGCACCTCCTTATAGGTCTTATTTGCTTATCTCAAGACATTTCCTTTCAGAAGATTATAGAAAAAAACTGCTTTAAATCACACATTTCCATAGCTGATTTTTTTCTTAAAAAATGTCCAAGTGGGTAAATATTAAAACTGTCGCCAATAGCTCCTCTTTCTACCTGAGATAAGTTGACTTTGTATGTACAAACTCTGTGACAGTTTCAAATGTCAAAGTTTGCAAAAATAACCAACACAACAAATCTGTACCTCTCCCAACATTCAAGCCTAAAAGGAAAAGAAAAGTGAACTCTGCTTCTTATGAATAGCCACATAATATTTATTGCATAGGATTCTTGACAGGAAGTGTATCTCGTTTTTATGTAACGTAGCCTTGTGTCTTACTAACGAGCTAAATCACACCTCTGATGGATTAACCATGGGGAGAAGTCACTTACTCCTTTGTTTGCATAATTACATAATTAAACAGACAAAACTGAGCCTGGATTTCCAGTTACGTCAGCTTTCTGTCACTACAAGAGGGAATAGTCCCCAAGAGATGCCAGATGCCAGACGCCCCCGGTGAAGATGAGCAGAGTCCGGGCCGCTCTGAGGAGTTTCAGAGAGAGCCGGTTGTCTCTGGCGCCGCATTTGCTTTGCTGCTCCTCTGCTGTTAGAGACAGGAGGAGGGAGAACAGACCTGGGTGTGGCTCCTCACTTTAATGACCGGTTTGCATTCAAACTGGTGTTTACTGATCCCAGCTGGTTCATTCACACACAAATGCAGGCACGTGATCCGCAGAGAGACCCCACAGCCATGCAACTCCACGGAGCCACATAAGTGACACGGTGGACTCGGCGCGGCCATAAAATGTTAAGCTCGGATTTAAATAGTTCGAGCTTGAGGTGTAGGAAGATGTTTCATTACTGGTATATAAAAAAAGAAGAAGTTATATGTGAACATATGTATACATGTTCACAGATTCTGAGTGTTCAAACAACCGCAGCGTGGGGGAAGAGTAAGTAAGTGACAGGAAACGATGAGGGTGTCTGAAGTCGGGGGTTGTGAGGTATTTGCTACGTGACCCTTGTTTGTTTTCTCTTCTCCTCTGAACTTCCCCATTCCTAGTGAGTGGATTTTTGTCCAGCATTCTGTAGAGAATAAAGGTAGCTTTCATGTGCCGCTGATAGGTGTTGAGTTAACGATGCTGTTGTTTTGTTTACCCTCCATGTTAACTCTCTTTAGGTGCTGTGGGATTTCCCAGCACACCCTGAGGACTTATCGTTAATTTTAAAATGTCAATTTAATAGACTGAAGAAAGCCTTTTCCTCAACTTTGGTTCATTTATCTGTTTCATTTTATAATATCCATAGTTATGAGTGTGTTATGTTGTGACTAGAATTTTGTTGAGGTGCATGTTTTCTTTTTGTTTTCTTTCTTTTGTTGAGGCAGAGTTTAATTTTATGGTTATCACACAATAGCATCCCTTTGCCTAATTATGAAACTGTTTAGATTTGGCTGATCATTTTTATTTAGGGATAATCAGTGCGGTTTTCTGTATGGCAGAAAATTATATCTGTAAATTAGAGGACAGTAATGGACAATATCTATATCTGTGGATTCTATAGAGAAATGCAATTTCTAGTTCTGGGAATTTTGAATGGATTCAAAGCGTTCAAAATCGATTGTAAAATTTTTTGAAGTTGAAAGTCTTTGCCTATTTGTGAATTTATTGTACGTCACATTATATGGCCACTTGTCCTGGCAGCTAAGCTAAAGTTAGCTTAGCTTAGCTGTTAAGCTAACCTAAAACTGGTTATTAAAGTTTCAGAATTTAATGCACAAACCTGTTTTTTTTTTGTTGTTGTTTTTTTTTAAATATATATACAAAAATAGTATGGAATTTGATACAGTATGGAATGCTATAAAGCAGTTTTAAATAAATTTACTAGTTATTTACACTGTTCCTCCTGTCAGTCACATAACTTGGACTGGTTTCTGAATCAAAAATTATTTCCCAATTGAAAATGGTTTCTTAATTGTGACCATAAAAATGTGAATTGAATGGCTGGACACTAAAAGATTCACATCCCTCATATCTAGTGTTGAGTTTATCAGAAATTTGTGACAGATTAATAATCCCTTTTGTTTGCAAATCTTTGATTCGTCTATAAAAACTACAAACCTTTGACAAAAATTTCATTTGGCTTTTACTTTTTTCTCTCACTTAAGTGTTTCCCATCTAACATATTTTAAGATGAGACAAATATAACTTTACTACATACATCAAAACTGTTTTTGAACAACAAACTCATGCAGCCACGCGTGGAAAAAGTATCTACCCCCCTTGATAAATCATCAACTAGCTAGGTTGATTCATTTGCTTCAGTTCCACTTTGCTAAACCTCAATTAGCTTCATTGTTGTCTTGCAGCCTGAGTGAAACGTTCGTCATCTTACTTTCTGTTTTCTTTTTAAACACAGTTTTATTTTTCTGTTCTGCCTCTGAGTTTGATTCGAAACACTTGATTGATCCCGAACATAGTTAACTTTGAGTCTTCCTCAGTGACGTCATGCACATTGAAAAAATGTGTTGTTGTCCTCATGAACTGGCAGTGAGTTGCATGGTGCATTCATGGATCTGATAAAGGTTAGATTTTTGAGGGGTTTTTTTTTTTAAGAACTTATTTCTCTGTTTGTTTGTTCTGTATCACACAGATGATATCTCTTACCTCAGCAGCAGCACTCAGAGACTGACTGTGGTATTGCTGTAGTGTTTGTTTTTTTGTCAAAGTGTAACTGAAATATTTAATGATTTATACTTTTACTATCTGCACAGCAACACTTTGCTGCTCCCAGACACTCTTCATTGAATGTTGTGTGTTATGCATGGTCTGGGGACAATACTGAAAAATGCCACACACTGACCTAGTTTATCAGCCATTTGCTACATTGGCCTTCCTCTTGTTTTTATCTGGTTCCTAGTGAGCCTGTGTCACCATGACATTCTTTTGGCCCAACAATTTTGAGTAAAAATTGTAATTTCTGAAAATGAGTAGATGAGTGAATCGTTCCAAAGCACTCTGTATTCTTTCTTTTGCCTTTGATATGTTTCTTGATATTTCAAGGTATTGAATTGACATCCGCTACAATAAAAGGGAGTGACTGCAGCTGTGTTTCCATTACAAATGAACTTTGTTCATATTCCTCTAATGCCAGGAAAACTCAAATAAGATACGCAATTAAAATCACACATGAATAAGGTTGATTACGCGATAAGTCATTAAAAATGTATGCCGTTATCCCCCTACCACTTCCTGTCTTTGTCTTTTCCGCCAGTAGTAACATCCGGTGACTCATGTGATGCAAAACAAAGCATTTCCATTTCAGTTTTGTGAAATACGCTAATAAAAACCACTTCATCCTGGCACAAAAACTTTTTGTCAAAAAGCTTTCGGAATTGCCGTGTTTCCGTTAAGCAAAATTATTTTTGTAATTCCAATTTGCGCAACTTCACGGTCAGTGGAAACGCAGCTAGAGACAGACTTGTTACAAAAACATTCTTGATTCACAAACTAAAAACCATAAACCTCAAAGACTTAAATACTTAAATGAACTTTTTTTTTCTCTCTGAATGTTTCATTTTTCTATTTACGTTTTTGTATTTCTAGAGCAGTTGTGCATATTGTGCTGCTGATTAACTTTTGACTGGTTGTGTGCTGACTTGTTTACCCTCAATGTTGGCTCTCTTTTGACTGAACCAGCTAGGTATATGGCATATAGCTAATGTAGGTAATGTGGGATTTCAGTGTCACACTGATAGGGGGCAGTGCTGAGCCTAACAGACATGACAGGCAACAGGTGCTCTTCTTCTACACATCGAAAACACTGAAAACAATCTGAAAAAACAAAAATACAGTCAGAGCAGAACCATTCAAGGACTGTCTCTTTGGTTGCCAGATTTTTTTAAAAGAAAGGGAAATAGAGAAAGGACTTTTTTTCCCCAAAGATTTTGGTGGGAAAGTACAGGCATGTTTCAATAAAACATTCAAATAAAAACAATGTGACCTTATGTTAATTTGTTTTTCTTGCAGTTACATTGTTGAATTGATTAAAGCATAATTAAAAGCTTTAATTTGTTATGTTCAATTTTTAAATATGAGCCTCTATCTTGGATTTTGGATTTGTAAATCCAACTCTGGGGAGAGTACATGCAGTCATGAAACTCAAGAATTAAATATAGTTATTGAGTTAAAAATTTTAATATTATGACAACACTTGGAAAGAGAGTGGCATTACTTAAAACTTTAGACATGTCTGCCCAACTGAACCGTCACACCAAGCAAGGAGAGATCATTAATCAGAAAAGCAGCCAGAAGGCCAGTGGGTACTTTGAGGGAGTTTCAGACATCCACAGGTCTGGTGTCAGGGACAGGACATGTATTAGTCATGTATTCCACTATTCTGGCCTTTTGGAGGAGTAGCAAGAATAAAGTCATTGTTTAAGAGGAAGAAAAAAAAAGGATATGAGAAGTACTGTTTAAAGTTTGCTGCAATTCAATGGACCACAAACATGGGGAGGAGGGTGATGAGACTGAACTTTGCTGCTTACATTTAAATCTAATACTGTGTGTCAACTAATACCATGAGGCACTCTGAAAACACAACGGTCTCACTGAAGCATAGTGGTGGCACTACCATGCTGTGGGATCTCCAACCAACAATGGTGGTAAAGTTTCCATTTGTAGACGCGTTGAGAGATAGACGCTCTCTATCTTAGTCATATCTGCCTGGTTTCACATTGGTCTATCTTGAACGATCTCAATAGATTACAGCTGTGGTTTTAGAAGGGGCTGTCACAATAAACCATAAATTAATCATTATAAATTAAAACGAGCTTCATCTTTTCCACTTTGATTACTGTTTTTTGATGGGCAATTTTGTTTGGAGACAATCGATTTCAGTTGTGTATAGGTTTTTATTTGCTTTTGGTTGTTTTATTTTGGATATTTAAAATGTCTTCCAGTTGCAATGTGTAGCAATCTGTACAAAATTAGAGTTTATTAGTCTTTGAGAAGGGGAACTTGCCATTATCAATATATTACTTGAAAATAGTCTTAAAACAACAATAGTATAGTTTATTGCGATAATTACAGGGACAATTTATCACCCAGTAAAATTTGTAATCTTGACAGGCCTAGCTGTAACATGACCAAAGTTGGAAACGGTTTAAGAGATTAAGAGGCTGTAAGCAGGTCAGGAAACCACATGCAGCAGCTTTCTATTAATTTACTTTTTTAAAATAAGTGCATCAATATAAATAAATTCAATGATGACTCTTCCCTTTAATCTGGCTTGACCTCCAGCTAATGCTGTAATTGATAATGTAATAATACTCTGGCTCTTTACGCCGCAAACCAATTTCACTTGCTGTGCTTGTTTTTATGAAACATAGTGTCTTCTTCAACTTGAATGGTTTAGCTTTTTTATATATATTTTACACATCTGAAATTCAACTTCCCCTTTTATGTTCTCACACTTATTCTCTGACAGTAAAGATAGAATTTATGATCCTAGCTTTCCTGCGTTTGGCGTCACTTCTGCTAAATTAAGAGCTAGGATTGTTCTATTTACCACAGTGTCCCTCTAAATGGAGTCCCTTACACTATCTGGTCTAGAAGGTCACAGTGAACTTTGAGAGCCAAAATATGTTCTAGCATCAGGACTGTGTGTATGCGCCATGCATTTAATAGCTTGTGGGGACCATCTTCCTGACAGCTGAAAGCAAAGGATCAGCATGCCTTAGGTTACAGAAACATAGAAAATGTATCTTGCATGAGCTGAACTAACATTATGTTGTTGTAGTAAGTGAGATGTGAGTTTGATCCATTATTTCAGATCTGATACATATTTATCGTCACTAAAGTTGTGAATGACGGTTATATACTGTAAGAATATAACAGCGGTTTGGTTGGTGCTTTCACTTCCTGCTGCTGCAGACTTCTACAGTCTGCAGTCATGCTTTTGTTTTGCTGAAATACTCTGATTCTCATTCGTCTCAGTAAGATGACGAACAGGACTTTGAGTCCTGAAAACACAGCAGGACTTTTTTTCAGAGGTTTCCTGTTGTGCAAATGTACATATACAGTTAATAACTTTGACTTTCTTGCAGATGCATTGATATTTGTAGGCTGTACTGAGATAGTAATCTGCTATTTTGCAAGTTCAGCTGTTGCACAGCAGATATTCAAGCTATGGTGCCTACTGACAGGTAATAGGATGATGAACTGATAAGTGTTGACCATGTAGAAGGTAAAAGGCCTTTTGGCATGTGAGGGCTCAGATTCTTTCTGTTTTTGCTAGTAGGCACAGAGATTTCTTAAAGTTTTTTATTACTGGCTCTGCCACTTCATGCTGACAGCAACGCTCTTCGGAGTGCATGCTGTTACAACAGGAAGAAGACTAAAGGTTGGTGGTTTTCAGTTTTTAGGGGAGGTATAGATGTAAGAGGTTATTTAAAAAGAAGCTGTTTTCATTGACAAGTCTGTAGTTCAGGCAAAGAGAGAGCAGCTGATAAAAGAAGGACTGAATGGAGGATGATAAAGTTGCTCTGTTTTGAAGCTTTTAAATTGATATGAAACATGTTAGATGTGGAAATGTTGACTGACTTTTGGTAATATGAGTAAGGTTTTGGGTTTTGTCTTGAAATTACGCATGAAAACTGCATTAATGCTATAATGCTTAAAAGCTGTTTGGAACGTGAGAGCAATAAGAACGTCATAAATGTATCATGATAAATGATGAACAATTCAATAACTCTGGCTATACAGTATACATAGTAGTGTGGCCAGAGTAAAACAATAAGTCCTAAATTTAGATTTAAAAGTGCCTGGATTAATAACAGGACAAAAATCCAGGGGAAGGTTATTCTAAATCTGGGGTGCTGCCACAGAAAAGGTTACAAATCACCCCAGTGTCTTTCCCTTGACCTTGGCGTGTCTAAGAAACGTTGATTAGGCGACTTTAAAGATCTCCCAGCACTGAAAAATTGACAAGATCTGATAAATAAGCCTCTGATGAATAACCAGAGCCTTAAAAGCAGGTATTAGGACTGTAAACTGGATTCTGTAATGAATAGGGAGCCAGTGAGCTAGCTGACTTCATGTGTTGAATTCTTTCAAATAAGAGAGAGACGGGTTCAAACTGCTCAAAAACAACTGAAATGGGACCAACAGGTGAATCAACAAGTAGCCAGATGACCAAAGAGATGACAAAAGCCTTCAAGATTCAAGGGCTAGAGAATCTGAAGGACATCAAACATGGATATTAAAGTCTCAATATTTTAGAAAATAATCATTGGTAGGAATAAAATCTGCTAAAAACTGATGTATGAAATCCTTATTATATTTAAGAGGACACCAAACAGCTGCACATGGTACGGGGGACGAGTAAGGTAAATAACAAACAGCTGCAGCTCAAAAGAAGAATAAGATTAAACTTTACATCTAAAGTTGTCTCCAAAAACCGTAGTGATGTCACGACTTGGCAGACACAGAGTTGAAAAAGGAACATCCAGGAAACGCTGTTGTCACCCGGATTCATCCACATTCCCATCAGTAAATAGTCCAAGGAGTTGGAACAAAAAAAAAAATTAAAGCAAAAGATCTGATTGTTAACGCCATAGAAATACAGCCCTGTTTAGACTCTGCAAAAAGACAACAAAGTAGGCAAAGGTTATCCAGTATGTAGCCGCCGTCTACAAATCTTTGTGTGCCAATGGTAGGGAGGTGATGACAAACGTCATAATGAGTAAATCGCTGAAATGAGAAGAATCCAAGGCAGAGCCTGAGGATGACGGCTTTTTGGGGATGCGTATTCCAGATTGTTCGTAGACATCTTTTACGTCTACGAACAAGCTGGGGTAAATTGGTATGTATTCTTGTAAATTTGTCCCACTTCACACACAGAAAGTTCAGGATACTGATGTCTCTCCTGTCCATATTTCGTGGCATTGACTTCATCCTGCACATTTCTGCAAGAGATTATTGCCATTTCTGCTCAAACTGGTTACTTCAGATAAGAAAGCTATAGCAATGTATTTCCTGAAACATGCATAGCTTTATCTTTTGTTTTCTAAACATATTTAATCAACAGCGCAAGAGTAATGATTTTAAGGATTTCTGCAGATTTGGTGGGTTCAGGTTAAGACCTCAAACAACAATGAAGGAGCTTGTTGGATATATGGATGATATATGGAGAATATATTGTCAGCATGTGCAATACTCATACAGCAAACAATTGTTTGGAGCGCTATAGTTGTTGGCTAATACGGCTTTACAATATTTCATGCTAATGTAATATTGAGCCAGATAGACATTGGAAGATCCGACAGTGGAAGAAGCCTGCATCACTACTCAGGCCAGCTATGATGAAACTTTTAGCTTTCACAAGCTAAAGCATGCCTAGCTGCTCTATGGCACCAAGGAATGCGCTCTTATCTAGTTATTGTACTGCATCCAGATTTCATTGCGCTTTTGCTTTTGTTTTTAAATTGCTAAAGCCAAGTACTCACCTTTTCTTCTGTGTTGCTGCTGTTTGTAGCAGACTGAACACAGAGCACATGGTTTTAATCTCTGAAACAAAGTACTAGAACCAACAGAAATCAGGTTGTTTTCCACTTATCTGACCAGCACATATACTTAGTTAATGATGTAGAATTTTCTGTGGGTCCTCTTCTGTGTCCTGCGATGCAGAAATGGATTAGGACCACTGAGGAAAAATATATTTTTCCCCCCTCAGAATTCTGATTTCTGAGAAAAAAAAAAGTCTAAATTCTTTTCTTTTTTTTTTCAGTGACACTAATCTTTCATACACTGAAGTTTACTGAGATTCTGCTCTGTATTTTTTTTAATGTTGAAGTTACTGCACTCCTAAGACAGCTTTCATGTTATATGCGTATTTTGTAATATTTCATTCTCATCCCACCCTTTTAGTCTCCTCATTTCTTTCTGTTTTTGATTTGACGCTTCTTTCCACACACCCTTGGTTAAGGAACCTGATCACTAAAGATTCCTCCCTGCGAGTGTGTGTGTGTGTGCGTGGGGGTGCACGTGCGTGTGTGTGTGTATGCTGCATACTGGATGTTTGGATTGAGATGGAGTTACATAGTTGGATTGCGTAATTGCGAGGCGTGTCTCAGGCTGCTTGGAGCTGCACCGCTGTTCCCTCTGCCAAGCGGGCTGAGCTTCGATCTGATGGTGCTGCTTTGGGTGTCATGGGAGATTGGAAAGTAATGTCAGACGGTGTTCGTGACTCTAAATGCAAGTTTACCGTAAACAGAAGATTATAGCGGGTTCCGGATCTCAAAGTGAAGATGGAGTTCTGCTCGGAACCGTGATCTGTTCCCTGAATCGCATCCGTGAATTTTAGATTGTGTTTGCCTTGTTTCCGTTAGGCTCACGCTAGAATGAGATTTTGTCACTGTGGAAAATGTTGTGTAAGATGGAACATGGTATTTGTGCAAAAAATGTCAAAGTTGTATCCCATGATCACATTTATTTTTTTAAGAGATAAGCAACAATTATATCTGTTGCTTCAAAAATAAGCCAAGTGGGACAAACAGGCAAAAAGAAAAAAATAGGATGGGGGAAAACACTTTTTTTTACCACTGCATTTCACAGTTAATATTAGTTAGTAATTTGAATTGGAAAATGATTGACTCAGAATATTAGAATCTAAAAGATTTACTAGATTAGCTTATCAGGCAAACTGCTAAATCACAGTGAAACTTCTCCATTATTTACCCATCATAGTCGGTGTCTTTTGTAATGTCCTTTTGACATTACAAGCCATGGTAACAATACATTTCCGTTTGTTTGTGGATTGGAAAATTTTAGTAAAGGAGTACGTTTTCCTCTGGTAAAACAGTCATGTTAGAATAGAATTCAACTTTATTGTCATTGCACATGTCACAAGTACAAAGCAACAAAATGCAGTTGAGGATTTTATCATTTTTAACCTTTAGTTGTACTTTAAAATGCCATGAGGCCTGCATTTCTGTTGTACCCATTACAAAGACAATAAAGATCCAATTCTACTGATTTGACTGCTATTTTAGAATCAATGTACTAAATACATTAGTGTTAAAACAAACTTTAGTTATAAAGTTTGTTTTATAATTAATGCTTCTGGTTGTCTTTCTAATCTGTTTTTTTTTCTTCTTTGCAGACTTCGCTGATGGTGTTGGAAACACCTTAACAGTCGAGTCTTGGGACTTTGGATCTTTTTAGTCGGCCTTCCAACTCATGGCACGCCAACCTCCAACCTGCCGAAGAACACAGCTGTAAACGCCGCCACAATCTTTGGGCTCCATTGCCTGTCGACAAAGCGTCCATCTTTTTCAAGTCTTCTCTGACGTCATGTCCAGCCCAAGTTCTAGCGTCTCTATATGCCACTATAACGAATCAGTGGAATTCTTTTACAATAACAGCAACAAGACGATTTCTCAATTCTGGCGCAAACGGGACTATGTTGTCGTCTCTATGGGACTGCTTGTTTGCTTCATTGTTATCTTTTCAAACCTTTTGGTCATATCGGCCATTTTCAAAAACCGACGCTTTCACTTCCCCATCTACTACCTGCTGGGTAATCTGGCTGTTTCAGACTTGTTCTCAGGTAATGTCATTTTAGTTGTTCTCTCATATAATTTTATTGGAATGACTAGTTATTGTGAATTTTATGCAAGCCCAGGTGAAATGCATTGAATTTAAGTAAATGTCTGCTTTTCCTAAAATTTGGTCATTTATCTTCCATAATTGACTTCTTTATAATCACACCTTAATAGATTATTAATGCTGGAGGTAATTTATAAATTGTTGGATAAAACACCACTGATCTTTCTATTTGTGTATCTCATCAAAGAAACTGACGTCAAGAAGCGGCATCATCAGAACTAAAAAACGAGTCAGATTGTAACATGTATTATTGGGACAGTATAGTAAATAAGTTTATTTATGTAGTTAATTGAATGTATATCATAAATACTTTTTTAAAATTTTATCTGATGGAAATTTAAAGAAAATTTACATTTTAAATGTTTCAAACATTTAAAATTGCTTAAATGTTTGAAACATTTAAGCAATTTATTTTTAAACAAAGTTTAAAAATTGATCATGTAGGCACACTTTAATTTTGAAATTAAAAGAAAAATTTTAAAAAATTGCATTTAATTTTAAGTTTTCATCAGAATAGTAATTAATTGCATTTAAGTGCATTAAGGTGAACTAAATGCAAGAAAATAATAAATTAATGGGTATGAGGCAGCCAAAAGTTGCCAGGTGTGCAGTTATGTATGCCATGCTGACATCAGATGTCAATATATGACAAAATGTCCACTTAAAACCAAAGAAATTGTGGCAAATTGTATTCCACAAAATGGTAGTTTCTACATTGTACATGAGGAAATGAAGTGAAATGCTTGATTTCAGTGTTTTGTGAAATAGAGGAGGCTGGGGGAAGATGAGCCATTTTTGTATTTACTTTAATGCAACCGTAGTTTGTATATCTGCATATATTTCAGAATGTTGTGCATCTCTTGAATCAGTCGGAACGAGTGTAAACATAACTGTTTAGACAATACTGCATTTCCAAAAAGAGTTGTCTGATGACTCGACGTACACCCTCCATGTTTTCAAGTGTGTTTGGGAAGTGAACATTAACATTTGGAGGAAAAAAAGCACTAGAACTGAATCCTTGTTTTGGAATCATAGTTTACCCCAAACCTACCATTTTTACTTATTTGTGCCCACACTTGAAATGTTACATGTAAGCTATAGTACCCCATGTTCTCTCTCATACATGGCACAATTGATATATAAAACAAATTAAACTTATGTCTAACCACTTAAACCATGAGGTTTTTACCGCCACGCATTTAATTAAATGATCTGTTATGTAGTCACATGATCAATAAGGGAAGGCTCAACTTACCTCAGGCTCTCCTACCCTGTAGTGTAAATCCTCTTCTCCACTAGAGCAACTTTACATTTACTCAGTAACATTTACTTAAGTAAATGAATGCTAGAGTGCCTATAAAAATCACCTACCCTATTTGTTAACATTGCACAGTTTTGTTTGTAAATCATTTTTTGCAAGATATTTGAAAAAGCTACAAAAGGGCAAAACATTTAAGGTGGTGAATTGGTTTTATAGGCACTGTATGTTCACTAACTTTTGTAAGGCTGACTGTGGTAAATTCTTGCTCTGGTAAAAAAAAAGAGAAGACGTTAGTAGATCTATACATGCTTGTTCCTGCATGACCTAGGTCACTGACCTAGCCGCTAGTGACATAACTTATCTCTAAAATTCATTTAAATGTTTATCTCTGATTCTGTAACAAGGATCTAACACTTCTGGGTAAAGGTACAATGTATCCAGGCACAGCTGATACCTGCTGAACCAGTTGGGAATTTGCCTCTGAGCCATTTTGCTGTCGTTAACGTATGCCACACCAGGGACACAGGAGTGTCTGGATCAGTGATGTGCGGTCATGGAAAGACAATATGTCACCAACTGTATGTGTAACGTGTTTCGTGTGCTGAGAAGGGATCAGAAACGGCAGAAAATAGACTCGAGGTGAGGTAGGCAGTTCTCTTGTCTCATGGCAGGGGGCGCTCATGATCCCAGACTTTGTGACTCTACAACTGCAGAATGAGAGACAGTAACAGCAAACTAGCCATACAGTAAAGACAAGTGCAGCGATATATTTATAGTTTTCTCCTCGAACCACAGCAATCACGTATTAACAATCGCAAAATAAACATTAAGCCTAAAACCATATGCTATGGCAATGAGTCTGCGCGTGCGCTGATACAGAGAGCGAGAAAGAAGAGAGTTGTACTTTAACGGTTTTTCCCTTTGCTGTGGAGCACAGCGCGAAATTAATAATATCTTCATATCCAAGTTTGATTGAGTTAACGGAATTATTCTATGGCTATGCATGACATGTAGAAAAATTGTCTTTTTGCCCTCCAACGTTGTCCGCATGCGCAGAATTTCCTTATGTAAACAATAACATGCAGGGGTCTATATTTGTAAATATGATTATGATTAAGTCAGTGCCTCAGCAGCTATGAACCTCACCGCACGTCACTGATCTGGACGGTGTCACATCTGCAATGATACATTTGAATTATGTGAATAATTATTTGCAGTTTGCCAGAAGTCATGTTGGACACAGCAAACATGTGGAAGAAGAGGCTTTGGTCAGATGAGACCAAAACTGAACTTTTTGGCCAAAATGCAAAACGCTGTGTGTGACGAAGAACTAACACTCTGAACACACGCACTTTTTAAGGACGTCATTTAAACCCTGTTTCTAGTTGTTTTTTTAATCTATTCTGCCACAGTAAAGTTAGTCTTCCTTTACAGATCCTACGCGGTTATTTGTTTTTCATAACCCCTTCAGGGATGGTACAAGCCAGGTCCAGCAGATTATTGCATGCAAGCGGTTTGATCATCAGTAGACTGCATTCGCCGATTGGCTCGTGAATCCCTCCTCAACCAGTTTGTGACAAGACCGTATAAATTGTTGAGATGACGAGCAGCAGATTGATAATTCCATGGTCAAACCCTGAGGCCTAAACCTTTTTATCAGTGGATGCAGAAGAGCCCATACAGTGTCAACTGAATGGAGCAACCCACAACAGACAATTGTACTGTGATAATTCTGAGAAAATGGTCGGTCAGGGTACAGGCACACATTAGCATCGATGTAGCAAAGACAAGGCCTGCCCACATTCCCACACACATAGTGAGGAACAGACTGCCAGTGGAACCTAGAACCAAACCAGACATTAATTACAATGACATTTGACGATGGAGGAGGCAGCTTTAGCTGTTTGAGTGACTTGTGTTAAAGTGGTAACACCTGAAGCATTCATAACACTGGCGCCTCAGGTGTGGCGTTGGACGATCCTAACCCAGACTGTACAAACACGAATAATCTTTTTCTTTGGATGCTCCAAGTTGCAACAAAAGACTATTGCTATGCAGGGTTTCCCCCAGACAACTTGCTAAGCCTGGCGCCCGAGGGCAGTTTTCCAGCGGTCCGCATTGTTTTTGGGTTACAAAATGTTCAAAGTTGACAGGAAATTTTAAAATATCACTTCATTGGAAGACTGGAAGATTAGTACCTAGTAACCAACAATGAAGTCTTTAAAAAAACCTAAAATAAATAAACGATGCTTAGCTTGGTGGGGGCACAAGTAAAGCCTGGTGGCCCGCCAGGCTTATACTACATGAGGAGAAACTTGCTATCCATTTGGCAGAAAGCAGTTTGTGTAAAGTGTTATTTGTTTCCTCACATGGAATTGCTTTTCCATTGACTAAACATAGTCAAATGCGGTGTTGGTTTGTCAATTTGTAAGGAACCCAGTTTCCTTTTAATTTCAAAGTGGTTGGTCTTGGCTTAGTCAGCTCAACTACTTCTGGAATATTCACTACTACTAACCTGAAATTACATCAGAAGACATACAGTTCTGTGTTAAAGAAACCTACCTCCCCTTGTCTGAAGGTTTTCATTTAGTTTTTTTTCTTTGGAATTGGTTTTCTTATCCAGTCATTGGGTGCATCCATGTTAAAAGTTGTGTAGTCTTGGCAATAAAAGTGCAAAGCCTAAAGAGACCATGTACAATGGGTTTGTTTTCTGAAAGGTATTTGAAAGTTAGGGGAAAAACAATTCCACTAACTGGTGCATACTTTTTCAGACCAGGGGGCGGGGCAACCTTGGTCTTCAAAAGCGATAACCATTTTTGGGTTGTGATTGGTAATTTCTTACAAATTTTCTCCTCAGGCATTGCTTACCTCCACTTGATGTTTCACACTGGCCCTTGGACTATAAAGCTATCTCAGTACCAGTGGTTTGTTCGCCAAGGGCTAATCGACACCAGCCTCACAGCCTCCGTCCTCAATCTTCTTGCTGTTGCCATGGAGCGACATCAGACCATCTTCAACATGCGGCTGCACAGCAAGATGAGCACGCGGCGGGTTTTCATCATCATATTCTGCATCTGGATGGTGTCGATTATTATGGGCCTTTTTCCCACCTTAGGATGGAACTGTCTGTGCGACCTGCAGACGTGCTCCACTATGGCGCCGCTCTACAGTCGCAGCTTCCTGGTGTTCTGGGCGCTTATCAACTTGATTACTTTCTCCATAATGGTGGCCATCTACACCCGGATTTTCTTTTATGTGAGGCACAAGAGCAGGCAGATGTCTGAGCACACAACCCCGACCAGATACAAAGAGACTGTTCTCGGCTTGATGAAGACCGTTTCAATGATCCTAGGTAAGTCAAAAACGCATGTTAAATGTCTTCAAAATGAACTCAGAATTTTGTAAAATTATCTTTGAAATAGTCATTATTTCATCCAATTACTTGGTTTCCTTGGATACACATAAGTATTAAATAAAAGCTGCATTCCAGTTACCTGGGAAGACATAACTGCTTCTGAGCGGTTATCTCTCAGAAGGTAACTGCTCTCCTTCTGAGCAACTGAAAATAGTTGCACTGCTTTGTATAAATGCCTTTACATGTCTGTGCTTGTCAGGGCAATCCTTGCTTCCCCAACATACCTGCATTCACTCCTTTCCTCTCACTCAGCTCTTGTTTTTTGCTGCCTTTCCCTTATTTATTTATTTTCTTCTAAATTTTCCCTGCCTCCTTTGCCGCTCCTCAAGAGCCATTGAATTCATTGAATTCCTTAAATTTTTAAAAAGTGTTACAAACCTTTGTCCTGTCACTCAGCAGCCGATTGACCTGTAAACTCTCGAGCGCAGCCGGGCCAGGAGCTGCGAGCATAATTCCAGTTCTGTTTTCAAAAGAGGCTTGGATGACAATCCTGGGCAAGCCTCGGCTTGTTGTCCACTCCATGTATATGTGTACTTTCAACTTTGAATTATTTGCATTTAAAATTGACGTAATTGGTGTCTTAAACCTGCAGTAGGAGAGGGAAATTTTAGCTTAAACTTAGAGGATAGAGCCAGGTGACTGTGACCACTGAGGGTTTGTTTGGCTTTCTAAGGAATGCATGACATGTTTAGTGTCTCAGTGCTTACTACCATATTGTTTTACCATTTCTGTCCAGAGTTTGCATATATTAGTGCTCAGTGTGCTGCATGTGTGCACATTCCTGAGATCCCTAATCAAGTATTATGATAATAAAACCTGATCGTATAGACTAAACCCATTCCACAAGCCAGCATTTTCTGCGTCTCTCGACCTGTTGGAATTTCTAAATCACACTGTCCCCTTGCATCGTCTTCACCTTCTCTTTAGGATAACCTTTGTCGATTTTTAAGTTGAGGATCTTCTAACATCTTTGCTTTCCCCTCAACAGGCCTCTTTGTGCTCTGCTGGACCCCGGGCCTCGTTCTGCTGATGCTTGACGGTCTCAATTGTAAAACATGCAACCTGCTGTTCTACGAGAAGTACTTCCTGGTGCTGGCCGAGTGCAATTCTTTCATCAACCCCATCGTCTACTGCTTCAGGGACAAAGACATGAGGAAGACCTTCAAGGAGCTGCTGTGCTGCTCATGGCGGCGGGGCAATGGCCCATCTGATGACTTTACCACCCTTGAGGTAATGTCTGAAACCAACGAAGATCTCAACACCAATCACAAACAGAAAAACTATTCACAATGAAGACTGCTTTGTTTTCAAGTCAGACACCTTAGCCAAGCGCTGCCCAAAAATAGTGACTTTTGGGCAGTTTGATTGTGTCTTAGCCCATTTTACTGGAAAATCTAAACACTAAAGTAGAAATGTCCAAGTACAGCTGGCGTACAAGCAAAGAAATCTCGCCAGAATATCACTTTTTACACTAAATGACTTTAATAAATTAAGTACTTTTAGATTTTGGATTAAGGGCAGTAGAATGAAGTCCTGACTTACAAAAACCCAACCAAACTGAAATAACCTGTTAATTTGAACAATAAGTAGCAGATGCTAACATTAGCATTGTTAGCGACTAACAAATTTTTAGTTCTAGAAAATTTGTGTTTCATTGTTTGTTTAGAAGGAAGTTTATAGAAGGTATCTGGTCTAAATAGCCATCCAATATAAACGGCAGTTTGCAGTTACGATTAAATTCTAAACAGGCTGATTTTTATAACTCTTTGCTAGTCGTACTGACTAGTGAAAGCTAGCGTTTTTCACTCATTTACACATTCATACACCAATAATCATCACATTGCAAGAATACATGCTAAAACACGCCACAACCCCAAATTATGTCCTAAGATGACTTTTCTGTCTTTGCTGGAGACTTCATGTTTTTAGCAACATTGGGTTTATTAACTAACTTAAATTTTTTTGTAAATGAAGCAGTCTTCTGTCATTGCTTTTGCATCCATAGGTGGTCTGTAGATTAAGTTAGGCTTATTTTCTTCTAATTTTAGTTCAGTTGTATTGAGTACTCGTTAGATGAATCTTTGTAGAGTTGATTTTTGATTTGCTTTACTTTTTGTTTACCACATTTAATCTAAGATTTTCATTTTTCATTTCAAATTTTCGCTTTAAATATATGTCCTAATTGCATTCAAATAATGTTTAATCAATGGATAACCAATGACTTATGAGTGCTTACTTTATTTCTTTTTTGAAAAAACAGTCGATGTTTACAACAGACATTTTAAAGATGTGGACTCTGGTTTAAATTTAGGACATAAGAGTTAAACATCTTGAAATTAATCTGAAAACTTTATTTGCTATGTATTTTCTTTATAAAATTCCACAATAATGTAATGAATTGTTAATTTTTTAACATTTTCTGCTTTTCTTTTGAGACATTTTCGTCCACATTTTTTAGAGGTTGCTCCAGAGTGTTAGCTGGAGGCAAACTCTTTTAATTCCAGTTTTTAACATTTTTTTTTATGTTTAATCAAATAGCTGGTGTAAGCGTGCGGGATTTGGTCTTCCTCTGGTCACGTTAGTTCACTTGGACATAACCTCCACGCCGTTGACATCATTTCCTTTTTTTTATCAGGTAAACCAGTGGTCACCAACCACTAACCAGTGGTATAAGCTAAAGCCTAGTTCACATGGCACAATTTTACGTTTTTTGCCCTGGTTTCCCTGACTGGGAGCGAGAACGCAACCTGTTCAATGTTGAATGTGACAGGTAGCCAATCAGAAAACGCGGTGACGTAAGATCGGAGGGGAATCCCAAACAACTGACATGGCGCAACTGAGAGTCCGGTGGACATCAATAAACATCCATGCTTAATAAACATGGATGTTTATTCAGTTAAAACTGTTAACTATGGAAAAACATAACTCACCTCCAAATCACTGTGCAGCAAATAGAGCGGCTGCCGCCGTCTTTTATCAAACGCCTTTTCTTCAAACGCCCGGACCGGTCCGCGGCCCGGGCGTTGAGGACCACTTAGCTAAACCACAAGAAATGGTTTTCGTCCACGAGAGATGGTTTTCATCTGGAGGCATAAACTATTGCAAAAATTATGTTTCAGTCGCAAATTCTTTGATAAAATTGCGTAAAGCGGTTTTGACAGTGGGAACATTAACCCTCCCGTGAGAAGGAGATGGGGGTTTCTGTTCTTTATAAGCGAACAAAGAAACAACCTGAAGGCTTTTCAGTTGTAGCATAACTCTACACCTGTCGCCTCGCGTTTAGCCTCATTGTTGCGATCTGTTCATCCGCTCCGTGCACGGCCTGGTCCATTTTGTTCAGCCGTTTGCTTGGTTTGCGAAGCGTCCGAGCCCATCGGCCTTTCTGTAAAGTAGGTGTCGAGTTCTTACATCTTTGCTGACTTTTGTCGATGCTGCTATGATGAGCAGGAGAGCATGAACCAGTGACAGACTGTATGGCTTAATAGGAAAACAATTCTACATTACGCTTATCCGTCATGTGCTGAACAGTTGATATGCATCTGTAAGTCCAACTGGTTTCTCTCTGGAAGCGTTTCCATATCCTGACTTCATTTAGTGTGCCTCATTAATACTTGAAAGTAAGGTTGGACCAGGTTTTTAAGGCCGATTTAGTAACGCCATTCAGATTTTAACAAATACTTTTTTTCTTTTTGTTTTTTTTTTGTTCTTTTGCTTTAATAGTCATTAAATGTACGGACAAGATGGCCGCGGTGGGGTTCCCGTTGTTCACCCCGAACATGCAGACGTCACCTCGTTATTTTCGGATAAGATCGGCAATAAGATCTTGGAATCTCATGGAGCTGTTTACATTCATCACTGCCATGATTTTTAATGACTTATTTCATAAACAAGCTTATTCATAGGAGATTTTTCTTTTATTTCTTACTAAATGGAACTGCGATGTGTTCCGTCTTTGTTTCTTTTTTAAAAGTAGCAGAATACAGACAAAGATTTGCACACATTTGTAATGGAAACACAGCTGTTTAGATTTTCTTTGAACTTATTTTGTACGCGGAATGTCCCCTATCCACATTTTCACCACAGCTGCAGGCTTTCTGCTTGTTGGAGTGCTACGCTCCAGGGTTTTTACCATCTCCTTGATCTCCTGTACATCAGTACATTCTACTGTAGATATTCAGTTACTCTGCAAGTACCAACTGGCCTCAGTAATTGTCAGGATTAGTCATACGTCCTCGTAGTAATATTTCCATCCACATCTCTTACAGTTCACGTCGACCTAATTCAATAAACATGTTTTCTCGCGGAGGAAAAAGTCCGGAGAGACTTTGATTAGAGGGCTTTGCTGCTTTGTGCTCAAACCAAGCCTCCTTATTTTTATTTTATTTGCTAAACTCACCCAAATTCCTGGAAGCATTTCGCTGCCTCATGCTAATGTCACTTAGTTGATCGTCACCACAGCATTTCTGCCTCATCAGTTCAGTGTTTATGAGTGTGTGTGTGTGCGTGTGTGTTCTTTTGTTGTAGTGTCTTAACTTGAGCCAGATGTTTACAGGGTTTTATTACCAGGTCACGCTTCTTGCCACACATCCTCTGACTTGTTACTCCGGCATGTGCGTTGTAAACATGCCCTCACGCAACACGAGCAGGAAAATGCAGTCGCGTGTATCTCGTCCATGTCCACGTCGACGTGTTGACGTGAGGGCGCCAGGAGAATGTCTTCTGTTGTTTTGTTGTTGTTCTATGTCCAGATCAAAAAGTTAAGGCTGGACAAAGACTAATATCTCTTGTCCTCCGATCTGCTTTTGTTGGCAAGATCTGCGCTGCCTCGTGCAATTTAAAGAAAACTGTAAATCATTTATGACAAACATGTGGTTGTCATAAATCATTGTCTATACACAAAATCATTGTCTATACTTCAGTTAAGTCATTAACACACATAGATACTTTTTTTATATAGATATTTTAGTGATGGTGTTGGGATTTCATTTTATATTCATATTATTTTTGTAAAAACATTACAACTATTGAAAATAAATATCCAACATGGCCACATGTGTGTTTCTATTTCATTGTAAGCCTGCTTTGTTTGGTTAGGACTTCTTTTGTTACATATATCAATATCTCACACTGAAGTCATGCAGTTTATTGAAAAAGTTTTTAATTTTAAGATGGTTCACATGTCCGTTGTGAATCGTGGTAGCTGCAGCACCATGCAGACACCGCAAAACACTGAGACGGGCCCTAAGACACACTTCCAGAGCTACATTTGAACCTCTAGATTAAATTATATCCATGTTTTTAAAGTGGCCCAGTCCAAGTCCAGATCCAAATCGTTGTTGAGAATCTGTGGCAAAACCTTTACGTTTGTTTCAAAGATGCTCTCCTTCCACTCTGACTGAGTTTGACAAGTTTTGCGAAAAGAATTACCAAATTTCTTTCAGCGTCTTCACGTGCTAAGCTGGTAGCAAAAAAACCCCCAACAAGTTGTAGCTGTAAGCGCAGCAGCAGATGATTCAGCAGATGATTCAGCAGGCAGGGGGAAGTGTTGAATTCAAACGCATGACAATGTTTTGAAGTTTTTATTGGTAAAGCAAATGAAAACAAATTCCATTTCACTTTCCTTCCACGTCACAGTTTGGGTTTACGCTGGTCTGTCAATAAAAATCATCATAAAATGAACCAAAACTTCTGGTTGGTAAATTTTAATGTTTGAATGTTTTTCTTTCTTTTTTTTGTTTTTGTAATGACATGCTGCAGCAAACAAACACACAATACTTTATTATCTAATAAGAAACACTGAGGACGATAAAGAACTTTAAAATGTCTGTAATCTCTTATTTAGTCCATGTTCAACCAGTCTTAAATATTTTGGGTTTTGTTCTCGTTTCAGTCAAATTTGGTTCTGAATCCAGATGCAGTTGGATTAGTTCTAATATGTATGTAATATGTATAAACTAATATTATTACAGTCCAGATTTTTTAAAAAAATCAACCATTTAATTTAGTTTTGGATCATAAATAGTGATAACTGGCATAAACTAAAGATTTATTTATTTTTTTCTCTTGGCGCCCCCTTGTGACATAACACCCTGAACCGACTGTGTTTTAAACACCACTCTAGCAGTTGTGTTGTTTTTTTTGTTTGTCTGGTTGGGTTGTTGTTGTTTTTTTCATGTCTTTCTCTTCTTGGGTTCTTTGCCTCTTTTTGCTGGTTTGGACTTGACTAACTCCCTCTCCATTGTTTTTCTTTCTTTTTCTCTCCACTCCACTTCCACTCACCCTTCTGCAAACAACCTGTTATTTCTCCTCTCCGGTCCTCGTCCTCCTCCTTCTTCTTTTTTTCCCATCTTACCTCTACTTGCGCCTCTCCTGCTGTCTGCCTGCAGGAATCGAGGGGTCGCACCGTCCGGAAGGCGGCGGAGGCCAACGGGAATCACGTGCCTCTCATGAATCGCGTGTCGGAGGATCACGGCGCCGCCTCAGACGGCTTCAACTGACACGATCTGAAACGCTCCCTTAACGGTATCTACCGATGTTCGAATGCTTTAAAAGAAGATGGTGCGCCTCTGACCAGCAGGCGGACATGAAAGCCGAGTGATTTTAATCCTTCTTTTAATAGACTTGAACTGTTTCTGAATGCGAGCTGCACTCCAGGTTTAGAAGCTCTCCACAAGTCAGCACCAAGAACAGCCTGATGGCGTGAAGAAGAACTGTTACCAATGTGGCCATTTTGAAAAAGACCAAATGCAATGTAAGCCCTGCCACACTGTGTTTATGTGCGTGCAGGGCTGCTACATCAACTCATCAACCTCTCTTCCTGTAGATTAGAAACATTATTGCTAAAGTGAAAAACAGTAGCTTAAAAATTGCTTCGATTTTTAAGCTACTGGGACCTTTGTGGGACCTTTAATACTTACTGTCTCACGTTGATTTCATAAGTCAGAGCTCATGTAAAATGCAGCATTTTCATCGCAATGCAAAGAATCCAGATATAAACAGCCAGTTTATGAAAAACTGGGGTTTTTTCCCTCCATCGTTTCCCGCTTTTTCCACAGAAAGGCAGCTAAATGTTTGCGACGTAGCTTAGAGATGATGATGTCTGTTTGCACCAGAGATTATTTTATAAAGTAAGCCATTAACTGTAAATAGTTGATGTTGTAACTTATCACTTTTTTCGTGCCTAAAACTGTCTTGAAACCGTCTCGTGCCGTGGTTGTTATTAATCTGACATTGAGCTCACAGAGGAAGGACTTCCTTTTCCTTTTTACTGTTTTTACTTTACAGTTTCTGAGGAACTGGATTTGTTTGTTTGTTTTTTGTTTTTTTTAATGGCTTAATTTTTTTTATTTGGGAGATTTTATCAGTTAGAATCAGACTCGCATATTTGTCAGATTAAAATATTTTAGGAGCTACATTTTTAATTTTGTTTAAACTATTATTTTTTTTATCCCAGTACAGCGCTTTGCAACAGTATTCACACCCTTTGAATTTTCTCACTTTTTGTCACCTTGCAAACACAAACTTCAATATGTTTTACTGGGATTTTATGCGATGCATCACAACAAAGTACTGCAAAATGAAAATATGTAAAAAAACAAAAGTGCGTTTGCATAGATTTTATGGAGCATGTCAGCTGCGTACGGATTTCTTCTTGCAGCTGTTCAATAAAGGCCTAAATGTAACTAATTGTGTGACTTTTGAAGGGAAATGGTTGGGTTTGATTTTTGGGGGTTCAGGTGAATGCCATGCATCTCGTATTTTACTTCCCCTTGTCATAAAATGTGACTTTATGTTGGATTCTCACGCACAGTCCCAGTAAAATGTATACTTTGTGGTTTTTATGTGGGAGAAGTTCAACACCTGTGGATACTGTTACTGTGTTTCTGAGTTTTAAAAACTGTTTTTATACATCAGGCTGGCTCATCAAGGCCTCTGTGTGTTTTTCTTTTTCTGTACTTGCAACTTTTTTTTAAGGGATGATTTGAGACGTTTGTTTTGTGCTGATAATCCCAGAAGCCGCTCGGCTTCATGCAGAATCAAATTGATGTTGCTTTTACTTTATTTTATTTTTGGCTTCAAGCTGTGCAGCAACCAGGATTGGAAATAAAGCAAATTACATTTAATATGAAGTGAAACTGACAGGCTAATAAGTCACAAACGTTCTAGTTTTTACCACAGCTCTCATCGCCTTTGTTTCGTTACTGAAGATATAAATCTGTCATTAAAAGCTTTCAATGCATGTCTGTCTCTTTTCTTCAGTTAGCGTTGGTTTCTGACTGGCGTCTGGGTTTCATGATGTCCTTCAACTTCTGTAGAGATATTTTGCCTTCGTGTGTTACTTTCAGAGGAGCAACCTCTGGCTCCGCGCTGAGCTCCTTTTTGTTTTCCGGAGAGAATGTCTTTTTGATCTTGTCTCCCACTCGAGCGAGCCCCTCTCTGTCCTTCTTTTGTCCCTCTGAAGTGTTTGACTCCTTCCTGTCTTTGCCGAGCGAGAGGATCTTCGTCGACTTGGGTGCCTTCTTGTCTCGTGTCAGAGGTATCGAGGCAAACTTCTTCTTGGATTTCTTGTCCTTCTTCAAGTTCTCCAGGTGAAGTTGTTTCAGAATGCTTTTCTTTTTGCTTTTCTTCTTCTGCTTCTTCGGCAGCGCCTTCTTCATTTCTTTGAAGGCGTTGCTAAAGGGCGACTTCTTTTTCTTTTTCCAAAAGAGGATTTTTTTCAGGGAGGAGTCGCCCATATCTGTGGAATGAAAAATTAAAAAATCAGAGGTAAGTTGGGTATAATTAAAAAAAAACAACAAATGCATTGAAATAAACATATGGGGCTATACTATCAGCTTGGCCAATTATAATCACTCCACGTCTCAGACTGGACTTTCATTCGCTTGGATTCCCACCAAAAGAATTTCAACGAGTCAATCAACCATATTTCACCACACACACAAACCCACTTTCTTACTATTGTCTTTACTTCACTAGGAAACTGCGAGACAGCAGGTGTTCATACAACTTTTGACTGGAATCTTTTCTGTTCCTGTGGGCAAATTCCACCCACTCTGAGTGACACTCAGCAGAAGTGGAGGAAAACATAGAAGAAGTTGTGAACAATGACGTCAGCAAAGACTAAACAGAACATCAATAGATAGAAACACAAATGCAACTAACAATTACAGAACATGGAACAAATAGTTCATAATGTTAAAAATCCGATCTGTTGCAGGTATGATTTGAGTAGTTATGGGTTTGAATTTAGTTCTAAGGATTCCATATACATATTTGAAAGTACAATCTGGAAAATATGCTTTTGTTGTAAATGTTTGGAGGTGTGAATATATTCACGCTAAAAAATAAAGTTGGCACCGTATACAAATTCTGTTTCAACGAGATCAAATTAAACATCCGTTCTGGTTAAAGTTATATTCAGATTATTTAGCTGATGTTGAAAATCAGCTAAATATTCAGCTGGTGTGACATTTCTCACCAGAATATTTGGGTGCAGTAAAAATCGTTCTTTAAATTCGATTATTCGGTATTTCTTTGGGTGTAAATGTTCGGTTAGCTCAATAGCGTCAAATTGGTGCATTACGTCACGACCAAACGATCAGCGATTGGGTCAAATTTAAAACCTCAACTGAGACCACGCCTCCAGGAAGAGATAGTGAACTCAGACCTTATGTAAGAAGCCAATGGAGTAAGATAAGGGGCTGGTTTCTTTATATGTATTTGAACTAAAATCGAGAATGTTACAAGAAAAAAAGAAATCAAACAACTTTCTTAGATTTTCCATAAAGGTACATGAAGTAAACATTTAAAGCTTTCAGCATTGTGAGACAACTTTCAATTTAAGACTCTTTTATGTTGCGGGTCAAATTGACCCGTTTTAAAGTTTAAATTTTTTTAAAAGTAGTTGGAAGTATTTTTTTTGCATGAAACTTTTTCTATTTGTCTTTATAGGTGCACTCTACATATACATTTGACACATTTGTAACCCTCCGCCCCCACATCTACTTTTTACATAGATACTGTTCGGGTCAATTTGACCCGGCAGTCAAGTTGAAGTGCAAAAAAGGATTTAAAAAATGTCCAATTCTATATGTTTCCTTGCAGCTATGAACCATATTTCACCACACACACAAACCCACTTTCTTACTATTGTCTTTACTTCACTAGGAAACTGCGAGACAGCAGGTGTTCATACAACTTTTGACTGGAATCTTTTCTGTTCCTGTGGGCAAATTCCACCCACTCTGAGTGACACTCAGCAGAAGTGGAGGAAAACATA
>CAEFZY010076061.1:0-19502 GCA_903066815.1 Brachyrhaphis roseni
ATAATAACCAACATCCTCCACTGTGATGTTCCTCATTTCCACAGAACAGTTTGCTGCAACACTCAGCCTGTTAGATTTACTCTGAACATTGTTAACCTGTCCCAGTGTAACCAGTTCTACTGAGCTGCTGGTCGTACTATAGACCCATGTGGTACCATTACAGTTTATCTGACCACTTATCACATGTTGGCAAGACAAAACCATGTTATCCCCAGATCTATGAAAACAGATGATCCAGTTATTGTGCACACTGTTGACAGAAAGAGACAGTAAAAAATACATAAATACACAAGCTTGAACATTTCAGGATGATTCAATTTAACTGGAAGCTTGCAAACATGTTTCACTGCCAGATGTTCAATGACAGAAAATGGCTGATTCAATATCAATAGGAAATGTTTTTACAATACTAAAATTTTATTGACCTTATGCAATCCATCATTTTCAGAAAAAAATAAAGTTCAAACAGAGTATTTACAAAATGGGATATTCAGTGAACTATGACCTCTGCAGGTGACTTTACTGTGACCTTTTCTAAATTTTTGTATGCAGCTTTTCAATGTTTCAGGAGTTTTTTTCACAACTTGCTGTTCTCCAACTATGAGCTTAACTCCAAAATTCACAACAGCTGTTCAATCCGTGACCCAACTAACACATTTCCTGCTTTGATCATAGTTGGTTTTTTAATAGTCATCATGCTGTTCACATTCTGTCATGTGACCAAGACAACAATCAACCGCTTAGAGCGTCAACAACAGATTGCAACATAGATACAGAGAGACTAGAACACATCACACACTGATGACAGCTTTGTTGTGAACAGAACCTGATAGAACCGGAAGGTGAATGCAACTCGACTTCTGGCCCATTTAATGAAGGTAAGAGAGTCAAACCAGACCATTTGAAACTGTTTACATCATCATTGGTGTGCTGGACAACCTGCATGGATACCTGACCACCATGAACAGGCGCCATCGTCTTCCACAACCTGGGAGCATTTATGCCAGAAAAGGGTCCGGCCGCCTCAGTGCTTTTCTCTGATGACAGTCGATTCACATTGATCAGAAATAATGATCATCAATAATGTCGCCGTCAATGCGAGCATCATGCATCAGCCACTGCTGTTACCAGATGAGCCTTTGGTGGTGGAGGTGTTACAGTTAAGGCAGGTGGGTCTAATGTAACTAATATTAATGCATATAATCTTATAGAAGTTAAAAAAAAATAAAATAAATAAATTCACATTTATCTTAATATTTTACCAGGAATAAATAAAACATACAAACTGGAGCAAAACAGAACAAAAAGTTTCTGTCTGACTATTTAAAACCAGGTAACAATTATTGATCCTGGCTCTATACTGCCCTCTTGTGTGCAATTAATCCAATTACAAAACAAAATCAACACTTAATGCAAAGTGCAGTTTAGGATTTTGGGAACTTTATTGTGGATTTGATGTTGTTGATCACTGGATTTAGACTGAAACCAAACCAGTCTTCAGTCTTTTCACAGTTCATAATAATCATCATCACTCTGCAACTCAAGAAAAACCAATTTGAGATAAAACTAAAATCCTTTTATTGACAGATCATTAAAAAACTGGAGCAATATGAATGTAGAGACTTGAAGCTAAACAGATTTATATTAGACATCCTAAAACCATTAATCTAATTTAAAGCTAATTTAACAATATGTCAAGTTAAAACATTGAGAAATGTTAAAATCTATATTTATGTGCTTAAAAACATAAATCATTGCTTCAGTTTTTACTCACTGTTTTTTTATGGAAGCCCGTTTCTGCCACTCATAAAAAAAAAATAAAAATTCTCATTATGAGATTTTTTTATATCTGTTGCAGATTTCATCTATAAGGTACATTAATATCTTACTCAACAGTGCCTCCTACTGGATGAATTACTCTTGAAAATGTTACTATGGATAAAGGTTTAGAAATTAATTTATTAATAAAAAAAATAGAGCAATTAAAATAATGATTAATATGTTATGTGTTTTCAATCACGTAACTTCATAAACCTGCAGCTGAACTAGAGAAGTAATAAAATTACATAAAATTAAGTTGAGCATGATTATATGCTGCAAAAAAAAGGAAGAATAAAAAAACATTCATACTTCTGGTAACTCCAGGCTGCAGGAAGTGGGACTTGGCTGCTTGATGGCTGCTAAACAGGAAGTGCTTCCCTTTAGTTTCTATTTATTATAATCAGCCCTCAGATATCTACAAAACTACAGAAGTATACATTAGTGACTGTAATATCTGTGTGACGGCAACAAACTATTTTATTGATGCAGCTGATAAAAAATACAGGAAACTGATAAGAGCAAATGTCAGACAAAATTTTCCAATGCATTTTAAAACAAAGCGAGATAAAAGAGTCACTGAGAACCACCAACATCTGGAACTTACAAGTTACTAATTTAACAGAAAAGGATTATTAAAGTCTCATTCCAACCTATTTGCCTGGAGCAGTGAGGAGACAGTAGAGGCCGTTGGGATCAGTAAACGCTGCAGCAGGCGGGCCGGGAGCTCCAACAGTGTTGTAGGTCGTGTCATCCCTTTCAACCTGGAAAATAATATATATTATATTAAATATATTAACATAAGAATGTCATGTTGATTTCCTCTCAATGTACTGAGACAAACTCCAAACAGTGGTGGCTATGAAACATCTTCAGTTTAAATTGAAGTCTGATAAAATTAGGACCTGAGTGAATACTTTCAGTTTGAGACGAGGAATAAAGAGTTTTACTGACTAGCATTACACTTACTTTAAACCTGACTGGAGTTTCACTGATGGTGGAGTAGTAGACACCATCTTCAGGCTCCACCTGCAGAACAAACATTTAGTTTAACATCTGAGGCATGTAGAGCAACCTTGACAAGTTTATCTTATTAAAGTCTTTTCAAATTTAGCAGCTTATCTTTAAAAGAGGTACACATCAAACTCTAGATGCTTTATGCGTTTTTGAACAGTAATCTTTATCTGTAGTCACATGAAACTCATGTATCTGGTTTTCATGATTAACAGGGGTTATTTTGCATTGTGTGTGTTCTCACATTGTCCCTGCTGGTTTCCAGAGCCGTGGTAGATACTGGAACAGCTGGATTCACTTCCTGAACCATGAAAAGAAACAGGCTGATTAATAACTGCTTTCAAAAAGAGGAATAATGTAGTTGGTTATAATAGTGATACTCACAGAATAGACATGCACCTGCTTCGTGTTTCCTGCAAAGTCATGAGGCTCGACTTTAACATCCAGTTAAAACACTTGGTGATTTTAATATTTAAAGTTTTATGTTCTCACGTTTAGTTCTCCACCAGATGATAATCCCAGCAGCGACTGTCAAGAGTGCAACTAAAACCACTGCTGCAGCAATGAAGGGAGCTTCTGACAAGAAACCTTTTAAAAAGTTATACTTTAGATCAGCTTTTTTCTTATAGTTGAAAGCATAATTAATGAAACAAACACATTCAATTGTTCTGTTGGTTAAATGGTAATATATATATATATATATATATATATGTTTTTTAAAAAATGGTTGCATACAATAAATTTACAATAATGCATGTTCTTAGTTGGCCATTAGGATGTCGACATGTTTGCATTTTACACAAGACCCTGACAAGCATGTGCCACCTTTATGTGGACAGAAATGTCCTGGTAACAGGCAGTAGTGGTGAGAAGAACCAAATGGTTCTTTGACTCTCAGAACAAGAAGTGCTGTGGTGGAGTTTATGGTTCATTACCTTTATCTTCATTTGACAGCGGAACTGATGTTGTGCTTTCTCCAGGTTTTCTTGTTGGGTTCCACGATGTTTTACCTGCATGCAAAGAAACCGACAAAACCAGGAAGTTATTAGAGTCATGTTTTCCATGCAAACATCAAACCAGATGAAATTAAGTATTTCTGATTATTTTATTCAGTCTGAAGCAAAAACGATTCTCACCTGATTTATCTGCTGTGGACTGATGGTTGAAGTTGAAGATCTGTTTGGTTTCACCGTTTGTGACTTCACACTGGAACTCACACCTCTGTGTGTGGGATTGATCTATAAAACAAACTGCAGCCGAGCAGCCAGAGGTTTGTGTTGGACAGTTGATCGAAGCGACGTTCCTAGTAGAACAGTCATGCAGCCATTTCACTCTGTATCCACATTGACCATGCGTCTCCACAGAGCAGGTTAATGTCACCACATCTGTAACTTTCTGTTCAGTCACTGGACAAGAAATAAGATATTGGAAGAGAAATTTGACACAAATTATTCAAAAGGACAGTCTGGATACTATTGAGCTCAATTTTAAAATAGATACAACAGTGGTAAAGTGTAGAAAAGAAAAATGACTTCATATTTATACTCACTGTGAACAACAGACAGAGAAACTCCAGACTGATGAACCAGAATGTGTTTACTGGGTTCAGCTCCAGATTTATATTGTTGGCATTGATAATAACCAACATCCTCCACTGTGATGTTCCTCATTTCCACAGAACAGTTTGCTGCAACACTCAGCCTGTTAGATTTACTCTGAACATTGTTAACCTGTCCCAGTGTAACCAGTTCTACTGAGCTGCTGGTCGTACTATAGAGCCATGTGGTACCATTACAGTTTGTCTGACCACTTATCACATGTTGGCAAGACAAAACCATGTTATCCCCAGATCTTATGAAAACAGATGATCCACCTGCACACACTGTTGGGTAAAAAAAAAAAAAAAAAGACGTTGAAAAAAACGTTTAAAACGTGTAAATCTAAACATTTCAAGATGATTTATGTTAACCAATTGACACCTTGTTCAAGTCTTGTGTTTAATGACAGAAAACAGTTAATTTATAAGACATAAAACTAAATATAGCATCATTTTACTGAATTTAGTATCTAGAACTTAGATCTGATACCCAGCTATATTTTCTGACAGTAAATATTTCTATAAGTTCTTACCAGTAAACTGAAACCCCAGGATCAGAACTAAATGAACTTTAATCCGTTTTAGTTCAGCCATTGTTCATCGCCGCCTCGTCGTTCTTGTTCTGACTAATTAAAGCGTCTGCTACAAGCGTCTTTTTGAAGGTCATCTCTACTTCCTGTTAGAGAGGTGACACTTCCTCATCTCTTATGTTTATTTAGACTTCACTTCTTTTATCTCAATTACAAGTTGTTTAAAGAACAGATTAACCTGCATTTGGTGTTGGTATATTTTAACATTACCAAGTAAGTAAATGTGTAAAAAATGATATTTAAGCCATTTGGTGAACATTGTGTTCAGCCACAAAGCATGAGAGACAGAGGAGTTTCTCACAGTTAGAAACAAAAAGTGAACTGAAAGTGAAGCAAAAGTTTTCAAATAAAAGTTTTCCAAAGAATCTTTGTATATTTAGCGTTGAGTAAAACATGAATAATGCTGCAACAGCAGCAGGAAAAACAGTTAGAAAAAAGGTTGAAAAGCTTTAATGCAACTTGCTTCCAATTTTAACTCAACCTTCATGAGAAATGAAGGGGGAAGTGCTTTGCTGAAAACATCTGATGCTTCAGGATCCGTTTTCACAGCAACACCACAACGACGAAACAAACGTCTTTCAATACGTTTAACATCTTTCACTTCTGCTTTGGTCATTTTTTATGCTCTAAACATTCACAAAAACCATTAGGCAGCAGTTTATGTTAAAAATGCATTCATCTTTATTGTAGCTTAAGGGGGAAAAGCAGCTATAAACTTTATTTGATATATAATATTTCAGCACTTAGGCCTTTCAAGGTCAGAGTTAAATAAAAGTCAAGCATCCAAAATTTCACGTTTGCAATTGATTCATTTTATAGCAGCCTTCATAAAATATTACCAACTAAACTGATTTTGACTAATGACAAGTTTATCATTTATTGTTTCATTTGCAGTTGCTTTGTTAATCTCAACACCAGCCACTATTATATCTTGTTATTATCATGTATTATACATGGTAGTTATGGGAAATGCTTATATCTCACAGGATTTAAATGAATCGTTTTTCACAAACATTTGACCAAACAGTTCTAGAGTTAGTGCATCTATTAAAACCAGAACCTGGAAGGCAGATTTGTTATTAGTATCCAATGGCAATAATATGCAGTTTTCTGAGTTGCTAAATTAAGATACAAATGTCCAAGGTCATGTCTAAGTGGTCAGACGTCACCAATGAGTTTACTTAGCGACGTGTGGAAATGATCGGCTCACTAAGACTGCATGTTGGTACCAAACCTGATCCAAGCTCTGGATGACCAGGTGGAGTTTGAAACGTATCCCGACTTTAAATCAGGTAAAAAGACTACTAAACAGTTTAAAGGTTGAACACGTCTCCTCCATTCAGTTAAAACCTAAAAATTATTTTCAGACAGGTCACAGAATAGACGTCATAGTGGAAGTTAAGAACTGCACAAAATTTCAAATTATCTCACTAAACTGGTCTGTTTCAAGTTTTTAAAACAAAAGAGTTTGTTTTTTGGGGACTCGTGCTGCGTTCCAGTTGCATTAGGAAAATCCAACGTCCCAGTTGGTAAAATCATGCAGATCGCCCTCACAAGCTGGATTTCCCACTGGTAAACTGGGAGCAATGTCAACTTGCCCCAGTTACAACTTGTAAGGCTGACTTTGTGTTTCAATATGGCCGCTTCTTGTAGTAAGCTGTGGTGGAAACATGTTTATTTTATGAGACATATGTAAGAATGTGTCTTAAACCAATGATAGAGTAGAACCAGTAACTAATCTGAATAAACTGAAATGGTGTTTGGTTGTGAAGTGTAAAGTTTAAAATGATGTCTGGTCTGTCTGGACGTCACTCTGTTGAAAGTCGCCGTTACCTGGAGTAACTCAGGGTAACTGGACCGCAGCTTCATTTCCTCTGGACGTCACTGCAAAATAATAGAAGTTTATCATTTCTGTCTGGATCAGAAACAACAAATCTGATGTAAGTTCAGTTAAAAAAAATAATGTTACATTGATTGCTGGGAATAACCACATTATCTCCATATACTCACTTTTTTGTTTTTTAATCATAAAAGGATAAAATATACATCATCATCAAAAAAAAAAAGGAAAAACGTACCGTATTTTTGAAATGCAACACCGCAGAAAAAGAGCATGGAGAATCCAAGAGAGCATGAGTCTTTACTGCTCAACATAATCCAGGTCAAAAACCAATTCCTGTTTGTTCAGCAACATGGACCTTTATGTGTAGAGCAACACTGAAACAAGTCAGCTTTCTGGAAAATCTTTAAAATAGATACAAAACATTCTGCTAAAGAGTTAATTTTATGCCTACAAAGAGGAACAGATGTGAATCAGCGTTCCTTTATTAATGTTTCCCATTTCGGGAATTAAAACGCATATAGAAACTGTTTCCTGTGTTAGCATGAATGTAGTCTGTAAAATCTGGGCGTACAAACCGGCTGGTTCAGGAGGATGATCCTCTGTGGACTCCTGAAGGTCAGATCTACAGAAATTTAACCCGGCGACTCAAACTTTACTCGGTCAGTACCTGGCAGAACCGCATCTCCGCCCCAGTCCAGCAGAGAGCAGATTCATTCCCAGATTTCCTGGATGATTTCAGCTCAGATGAAGCTTCTGGAAACAGCAGGAGGTCAGAGACACACAGCCTCTAAATGTCCAGAGAACCTGACAGAGCGGGTTAAAAACATATCCTCTGGTTTACAATCAAGAAGAAAAATATTTATATCTATAAATATTTTTATTAAAACATTCTTCATCAAATATTTAAAAAAAAAAAGAGGAACAGTGAACTGTGTTCTGAGCTCAGAGTCTTCAGTTTAACAAAATGACTTTTGATTCAATCCATTTTGATTCATTTGCAGCATTATTGAGATATTTTAGAGAATATTCTCTAATTTAATACATTTGGGAGATTCTTGGATTATCTTCTATTCTCCACCAGAGTTAAAGGTCCAACAGGTAGGAAAAGCACAAAGAAACCTAAAAGGAAAGTGTTCAGTTTGATCCTTTTTGTACGATTAGAATCGATTTTTCCACCTGTCCTGTTGAACAGCAGACTCCAACCGTTGCTATGGGGGTTTTTGTTGCCGGGCTCCATTGTGGGTTCACTGATGCTCCCTGCTGCTTTCCTGCTGACTGCAGGGCGACCACAGACTTCCTCCATCTCATTTCCCCTCTGCTGGGCTTTATTGTACTTTGGCTTTGTGAAAAACTGTTGAACATGAACCCTGAGCTTGACGCTGGTGTGCAGCGTCCACAGAAGACTGAGGAAATGATTCTACTGCGAAAGCACCGCAGTGCTGCAAGCCGGAACATTTAAATGTCAGACTGAAGGCTGAAAAATAAAAATACAGCAAAGTGGATTTAATGACAGAAATTCACTGTTTGGAATATCTAAAAAATGATTAAAATTAAAACATTTCAGCTTTGCTGTTTGATTCTGCAAAAACATTTAGCTTTATGGTGGGCAGGTTGCCAACGGTGTCGTGTCATGTTGAATTAATCCGGTCCAAAGTCCAATCCTATACAGGCCGAGAAAAAAAAAAAAAACATTGTTCAACTTACTGATACAGTGATAATAGAACACTAAGCACTGAAAACAGAGATTAAAACAGAAACTTACCTCATGAGAGCAGAAAAAGTCTTTAAAGCAGATCAGTTTGTTTACAGACGTTATGAATGTTTAACGGTTCATATCTGGTTCGGATGCAGATCCAATTTCAGCAAAGTTTGTTTGTTGCCGTTTTGTTCTTCAGCAAAATGTACAAATGTATGAGAACAAAAACCTAACTTTCCTGTTGTTGGCGTTACTTGTGCACATTTACAAAGAAATAAATATTCTGATAAACGTTTGTCTCAAACTCTAGACTGAAGACAAAATGTGGTGCATTTGTTTTGACTTATAAACATTCTGAATCATTTATTGTTCTCAGAGAAACTAATCATTCAGCATCCTGATTACTGAGAGATTCTATCTAAACATCAGAAATCATTTGTACCTAAATGCAACTTTACATGTAGAGAACACAACCTGACAATACAAGCAGGAAAATAAGAAAAGTTCAGCCATTTGGAATAAATAAAGATAATACAAAATTGCAACAAACAAAAGCAGCAAAAATCAGCAAAACAAAATAAATAAATCACCATGATAAAGGATGTTAAAAATATTAGTTTTAAATGTTTGAGGGGTCAAAATCTGTTCCCTGTCATCCACCTGATTCATCTTTTAACCTGTAACTCTGCCTGTAGAATTAGAAACCATTTTACAAATCTACCTGAAAAAACAATTTTTTTGACCTCATAATTTACAACGCTTACCTTGTCATGGATACAAAGATATTTACAACTTTTCAGAGGAGAAGCAGGAAGTTCTTGAAGTTTTGATCAGCAGAGAAAAAACTGATGAAATAATCTGAAACATGTTTGTGACTTTCACATATCTGTAGCAAAACACAGATCTTTAATATATAAATGTTCTTATAACCTGGGTACAAAGTATAAAGTAGAGTTTCATCAAACAAAGCAGGTAAAAAGCTTCTCATGTGAATCTCAGGCTGCAGGTGTTTCTAATTAAAACTGCCGCCAAGCAGTTTGGATTAGCATTACTGCCACCTGCTGGAAGGAGTGTGAATCGGGTTGCTAAAGAAATGTCAGATTTTAAAACTAAATAAATAAATAAAACTATTGGCTACAATCAGTCCGCCTGTCCCCATTACTCTCCTTTCTACATGAAATCTAAAACTTAAATCAAAATATATTAAGCAGATAAATTGTAGATTAAAGATAGTTAAATATTTACGACAGCAAGGAATATTAAAATGTGTAGAGTATAAAGATCATTAAACATTGGCTCAAGCTGATTCCTATTTTCGTGGAGTGAAGGAAACATTTATGCTCTCTAACTGTACATAAAACATAAAGGTGTTGTTAAAATATATTTGAAATGTTTAAGATTTTTGTTTGACTTTTTAAAAAGAAATTCTCTATCCTTTTCCAACCGTTATTTTAAGAAAAAAAATTCCATTCAATTGTTAAAGGCGAAAATGTTGTTGCAATTGGACAAAAATGTAAGCAGTAATAAACACACATTAAAATAGAACATAAATTAAAGGCCAGTATTTTTGAGTTCCCCACTAACTTAGTCATTAAGGGAGGAATTAGTTTGATTTAAAAACCTTTTCTAATTATTTTATGTAAGATCAATTTCCTGTTTGCAGCAGATTTCAAACTAATAACTTTAACATTGTAGCAGGAACCTAAAATAAGGTAAAAACCAACCATGCTCCGACTGCTAATGGATAAACTTTCTACCCATCTTTCAAAATAAAAGCTCATGAATCCCGGAACTGAGGACAGATTAATTATACTCAACAAAATACAAAAATAATCTTTATTATTTGACACAATATCCTTTTATCCTTTATCCTGAACGTAAAGCAGGTGGATGAACCCAGTCAGGTGATGCTGTTCAGCATTCTGTCCACTAGATGGAGCTAACCGCTTTAATACGACTTGAAACTAATCATGCTAACAGTTAGCTCTATGATTATATTTGATAATTATGTTGTAAATGTAAATATAATGTAGAAAAATCTCCAATAAAACAAACTTGAGATAATTTTGCTGCTCTTTTTTAAACTTAAACTCAAAGGTTTTAAAATCTCTGTCCTTCAGACTCGGGTCTTGTAATGATCACAAACACATCATAGGGTAACCAATTTTTAATCTTCTTTTCAATTTAAAAATTCATTTTTAATTTCTTTAAAACATTAATTTTTTCCTAATTGTGCCAATGAGAATATTCTTGGAATTAAATGATTGTGAAACACTGCAATAAAATGTAAAGTTTGCTACATTAATACAATTTCCCATCAGACTGATGACATCACAGAGGTCAGAAACAGAACCAGCAGCCGCCTGCGTCCACCGTCAAAACCACCATAGAAAAAGAAAATACTCACGGTACAGAAGACAGACTGTGTAAAACAAAAAGTCCTCAGTAAACATTAATGCACATCATAATGGAGAACAAACAGGACAGGAGGAGGAGAGAGAAATGAAGTACAGGTGAAACTAAATCCCCTCTCAGAGTCAGATTGTTAACATGAAGCTGGAATAGAGCAAGTCATGATATCTGATTCACTTTTTAACACTGACTAAATAAAAATGTGCGTGTCAATATTTCCAAACATGAGCTGCAAAGTTGCTTTTGTCATTCTGATGGTGACCAACATTTGATTCATTTTGCTTCATAACCTAAAAAAAAAGCTGTTTAATAAACTAAATTTACAGTTAAATGTGTAAAAAATGAGTTCACTGATTTACAGCTCACTGTGGAATAAATTTGAAAATGTAACAATCTGCTGCTTCATTTTCCTGAACTTAAAGCAGGAGAAAATGATGAGGCATAAAAACAGCTTTCATTAAGGCCATGAAGGAACCAAAACGTTCATCTATCCAAGCTTCATGTGAACACACCCTGAATTCAGTGCAAAACCTGTTAAACAAGCACTTTGTGTGGCTGGAGCGTAGATTGTTTTACATGATGGCCTCAGGTCAGAGGTCACGCCAGTCCCTGATTAGACTCTCCATCGTTTGGACCCCAGTTCACAGAAAGGAGAAGAAGAAACGTCGGCCGGCGGCTCGGATCTTGGCTATGGCTTTTTGTCGTGTCTCGTTTCCGCAGCAACCAGTCAGGAGGTGGAAGTGGGCTGGTGAGTACTCAGAGTGTCCGGTCGAGCTTTGGGACGTCAACGTTAACTTTCCTCTTCTTCGTTTTCAGTGCAAATCCATCAGAAAAGTCTTTCCGTTTCTTACTGAAGGAGCTGGAACAAAGTGCTTCAGTTCGCAGGGGACAAGTTTTTTTTTTGTGTTTGTTTTCAGAAAGTTCTCAGTAATAAAACTAAAATCTCAGTTAAAACAGGAAATATACACAATCATATGTTTATAATATATTATGTACATTTTACATAAGCTCTTAAAAAGTAGAACATGGCTGCCTTTTTAAGGTGGAGAACAAAGTGCCGTCACTTTGCATAATGTAAACATGAAACAGTGGCTGTGTTGCTGCTGCTCCAAAAAAAAAAAAAACACACTTTCTTTACAGATTCAGTAACAAAAACACACAACTCTCGTTTCCATGTGCAAATCTGACATACACAGCATGTCAGGAAGAGCAAACAGCAACACAACGCGGCTGAAGTGTTCACACACGCAGGCAGAGCGTCACAATGGAAAACTGGACCAGAGAAAAACTCCTCACATCTTACTGCAGTGCTAAAGGCCAAACTGGGTTCATCTCTTCAGCGGAAACCGCCTCACTTACGGCGCGTCAGTCCTGAACCTTCAGCAGAGACTTGAGGTGAACGCTCATCTGCTCCCGGCTCTGTCTGTTCTGCTGCGGCTCGTCCTCTCCCACCCAGTGGCTGGGCGGTTTGGGTAAGACGCTGGGCGACGGCGGCTCGCTGAACTTCGCCCCGGCGTAAATCTTTTCACAATCTTTGAGGTATTCGGCTTCGGCGGAGGAGCCGGTTGGGATGGTGACATTGTTTGAGGCGTTCAGGGGTTTCTTGGGTTCGACGGAAGACGAAGGCTTCATGGGAGTGCGGTTGTCGTTCCTTTTAGCGGTGGGGGAAGCGGCAGGCGACTGGCTCTGTTTGGGTTTGTAGCTCCTGGTGTTCACATTGTGGGAGAGTTGATCGTGTCGTTGGAGGTGACGGGGCCCCTGGGCACCTTTAGGCTTCATCACCTAAAAAAAAAAGAAATTATTAAAATGATGCATTCCCAACATTTTTTCTCTTTTCCAAAGCCACATTTGAGATATTAACTTTTAAAACAGTTTGTCGTTAAAATGAGAACGAAAAGTGACAATGAAGAATCATAAACTTAGTCGCATTCTACAAACCTGAGAGCAATTTAGAGTTTAGATACTTTTAAAAATAAAGTAAAACAAAACAAAAAGTAAAGACGTAGGTAATTAGTTTAGCTTTCAGTTGAGAGCAATTGCAGAGCTGCTGGTATTCCCTGGATTTAGGAAGCTACAAATACTTGAAAGCCCCTCCAAACGCCTTTATAACTGCAGAAGCTATCAGCCAATCAGTGCCAATCATCTACTAATGTAATCACTGACTAATCATTAACAGAAGTTAAGGATCGCTGTT
Source organism: Brachyrhaphis roseni (assembly GCA_903066815.1). Taxonomy (NCBI): domain Eukaryota; kingdom Metazoa; phylum Chordata; class Actinopteri; order Cyprinodontiformes; family Poeciliidae; genus Brachyrhaphis; species Brachyrhaphis roseni. The sequence continues at coordinate 13,165 of CAEFZY010076061.1, forward strand.
GATCCATTCTTTGCTGCAATTGATCAAAAGTGTTCGCACTTGATCATTCAACTTTATCATGATCTTGATCAGTCTTGATCATTAGACTTTAGTAAAGGAATGCTGATGTTGCATTTTAGACTAAACGTTTACTTTCTTTTCAAAATTATTTGAATTCTTTATTTGCATCTTTGAATGCATTTCTAACATTTTATTTAAAAAAAAAAAAAAAATGCAGAATGTGCCCATTTTTTTAATCGGCTAAATCTAAAATAATTGTTAGTTGCAGCCCTGCTTTTAGATGCTCTCTGTGAATGGGACTGATGATCATCACTCACTGTTTCAGCTTGAAACAAATCCACAGTATAAAAAAGTCATTAGAACTTCTGGTTGCAATTTATATGTAATTTAAGCGTTTTCTGCCTGATTGATGCTAAAATATTCCTTTTGTTTTGCTCCATGAACATTAAAACAATATTTATCCATTTTCCATTCTCTTCAAATCTCTAACAATCCATCCATGCATCAGATGAGAAGAGGTAAACAAACATCATTTCCTTTTTATTTCAAACACAAACTGAAGCATGACTTCAGCAGCAGCTGGGATCAGGTTTCATTCTCTATCAGTGTTGATGTTCAGTACAAACAGTCGCCACCCACAGACAGTTGAGTTCAAGTACGATCCGTCACGTACGCCTGGTGCTATGAGTCACGCTGCTGATTGCAAAGGCTTGCAGTAACTTTGGAAATTATTGTTGCTGTTTGTACTTTTTTTATCCAAGCCTTTCTCTGGGAGCAGGTATGGAAATTCATGCTGGAGAAAAGACTTCAAGCAACAGGATTCAGCTCAAACACATAAATTCCATCAATTTCTTCAGCCTCAAGTGGTTTTAGATTTTTTTAGTAGGATTGTGACAAACCGTTGTGTTGTGCTGCCTGCAGCCCTGCCTGTCCTACATTCATTACTCTTATGCATGCCCAAAGGAAACACCGTTTAGACTTTAGCAGCTTTTAAATAAAGTGTGTTTTCAGGTTAGGGCATGCAAGCAAATACCTTGGTGTGTGTGTTCACCAGAACAGGACTGGAGGGAGGATTTCAGTCCTGCACTTCTGCGCCGTTTAGTCAGTTTGATGCTTTTATTTTCATGTCAACAGGTTTGCAATCTACTTTTGAGGAGCATATCAGCTGTTAAGTAGGCTTGAGCCAATTTTTCAAGATTTAATAATATTAAAAACGTCTAACAGCTATGATGTTTCACATGATTAAATTAAATGAAGTTAGCAGTTGGTTGGCTTGAAACATAGTTATTAGTAAAACTTCTTGCAAAAATGTTAACTTTTTACCCATTTTCCTTTAACCAGCTCTCTCTGTTTATGGCGTTCTGAATTATCTCACTAACTTTTTCTGACTAAAGTGAAGCTGAAGCTTTAAACTGTTTCGCACTTTAATCTAGATCTGTTAAAGTTTGGCTCTTCCTCCTTCTGTCTCAGAGAAACCTGTTGTGGTAATGGCTGCATCTTTATGTCTGATCAGCAAGTGAAAACAGGAAGTTAAGCAGGTTTTTCACTTATTGCTTCACAACAATAGATTGCAAGTGCGTCACTGGAAAAGCCTCAGGCTCAAAATGTACTTTTAATTAGCCTCAAAACTGGATAAGAGTGTCGTAAATGAATTTAAAAATATGGTTCTTACTATAAAGTTGTTTGGATGCGACCAAATGATTAAAAGGGTAATAATATGGGACACATTATTGTTTCAGTTCTACTTCTGAGAAAACAGGAATATGTATAGGTCTGTCATTCATATTATGCCTGTCTTATAAACACTATATTGATAAAATATTGTTTATGGTTGAATTTGATGCCACTGAGGCCTGTAAGTGTACAAACTTCCCTAAACTCACCTCTTTTTTAGCTCCTTGTTTGACATGATGGAGGGTCAGAACCGTCTGGGTCCCAGTGGGCAGGTGAGCCGCGGACTGGGCCGAGTGTCTGAGCCCCGATGAGGCCGTCAGGACGGCGATGTTGTTGTTGTGGTCTGACAGCCGGATGTTCGGGCAGTGTCTCGGGGGTTTCTGGTGATGCAGCAGCGGCTTCCTGCTTCCCTTCTTCAGCAGCGCTTGCTTCGTCTTACAGCTCGGTATCGGGTTGTTGTTTTCGACGTTGCCGATGTTGGCTTCGTCACCGTTCGCAGGAGATCCGTCCAACATGTTTCTGGAGCGGTGAAAACATAAAACAGGCGGCGAAAATCAGCTGCGGCGAAGTTGTTTTAACTAACAACGTCACAGGCTAACAGCGAGCTAGCAACTTGCCAAGTAGCTAACTAAACTTATCGAAATGCCCTAAAATAGAAAGCAGGAATTACAAAAACAACTTATGTTTGTGTTTTTGTAAGTTTAAATCCTGAGATATGTGCGTTTCTGATAACAGTCACTGATAAAATATCGATCAACTGATTCTTTCTTTGTTGTGCGTCGCTGCTAAACTGATCTGATCAACCAGAAGTAGCTCGTATATTGAGTTAATAGTAGTCACATGACTTCCGGTAGGAGCCTTTCAAAATAAAGAGGGGTGCGAATACATTGTGGATGAATTTTAAAAATTCAGAAATTGCATCACAGAGTCTAAAATGTGTACGTGGTAGTCAGTCAGCACTAGAGCGTAACAAATATGTAAAAAATATTGGCATAAACTAGTAAGTTAGTTTATGTCTCTTTTGTGCAACAATTTACAAATTTTCTATTTTCAACAACCACTGCAAACCAAATTAAGTTCCTATGTTTTTTTTTTTGTTTTTTTTTTAACAGACACTGCCTGATAGAGGAAATGTGGTGTACCAGCTTAGTAGATTCTTTTCAATTGGACATTTACAACCCTGTGAAAAAGTATATGCACTTGGCTACACATTTATATTTTTTGCTTCTGTTACACTTAAATGTGTCAGATCATCAAACTAATTTTGGTTAATGTTAGTAGTTACAATGACAGACAAGGAGAGATTTAGACCTATATCACACATCGTTGCCTGATTGTATCAATTCAGCCAAATGGAAGATTTTTTTAAACATTAATTATCATCTTAAGATTATGCCAGCAATTCACTAAATTTGAATCCACTTTGACTGGGCCACTCCAGAACCTATTTATTCATCTGTGAATTAGAAAGTATAGCTACCTCAGTTATGTTCAGTACAGTCTGCAAGAAGAAACACAACATCACACACAGAAAACATAATTTAATACCCCACAGTTTTATTGTATAAAACATTACCTGCAGCTGACCAGCATTCATAACATTCAATAAAATGTTTGTGTGAATTCTCACTACACTATTTTTTCTGTCAAAACCAGGTGTCCAAAAACACTGACAATAAAAAGGTGGGCTGGTACTTTGTTGTTTTACAGTACATATCATTAGTGCACAAATGTTTCAAAACCAACTAATCAAGAAGGAGAAACACAGGAGCTTTAATCTACTACAATAATAGGTTAATAGCAACTATTTGGCAAAGAGAACAAATAAACCTAGATGTTAATCTCAGTCTCACTGGAGAGGACATATTAAAGGTTTGCTTCAGTACAAAAAATAGATAATATAAACAATATACAAATACAACATAAATAACTAGGTAATCTATCCCTGTGATGGTAGTACATATCATTTGTCACAATGACCATTGAAGGCAAATCAACGAGACAACGAGGCTCCTGGAGGTGTTTGTCTGTCCTCATGTCGGAAGCAGCGGCTGAGTTTAAGGCTGAGCTTCGGCTTCAGGTTCGTCGTAGATGTAGCTGCCAACGCCGCCGGTGTTCACACCTGAGGAGAAACACGGCATTAAAGGATCAACTGTTCTGGTTACATTAAACTACAGCATGAGATGTGATCACGTTTTTATCACATATCAATGTTTCTGGACACTATTTTTCAGTGAATTGTAAATTGTGAGTTTGTATTGTGATCGTAAAATTATATTGAGTAGTAATAAAAGGCTGGTTGCCATGACAAGTCAGCTGACTTCCTGTGGAGGACATACTGAACTGTGGCATTAAAATTGAGCAAATTGGAATTACGAAAATAAATTTGATTAATGGAAGCATGGCAATTAAATTAAATTTTTTTATATACCAGTAAAGTTTTTGTGTCAGGACGAGGTGGTTTGTTAGCTGTGTCAAAGTTAGTGTATTTTGCAAAACTGCGATGGAAAAACTTTTTTCACGTCACACAAGTAGAGTGATCAACAACTGGATGTTGCCACTGGTGAAAACCATGAAGATGAAGACGACAGGAAGTAGTTGGAGGATCATAGCACATGTCATTTAATGACTTATTGCATGAACAAACTTATTAATGAGTGATTTTTATATGCATTTATTTTGTAATGGAAACAAAGCAATAGTGAAATTGTGTTTTTTCGACATTACTAAAATATTAACAAAGTTTTAATGCCTGGCAAAGAGAACAAATCATTTATCATGCTTGGTGCTGAAGCTGCACAGCAAATAGGTTTTTTGGAGGCAAAATAAAGTTTGGGAGCTGTTGCAAACTGTTGCAAACATTTGATCACTTCTGAGTCGTCATCACGAGTCAGGATGAGTAAACTGAGGAATTATCAAGGTGAAGACATTCAGGTTGTCAGAACACAGCAGGACTTTAATGATTCAACATGACATCATGTCCATGTCAACTCATAAAACTTTAAACCAGGTCAGTCTGTGTCACACTTCCTGAAGGGGTTTATTGTTGTGGTGGACATTATTGTGTAATCCACTTACACAACTTGTACCTAACTAAAACTAAATGGTTGTCTGCTTCTTCACTGATCACACCATTAATATTGGAGTAGTTCCATTAATAATCATAATATTTCACGATGCATAAAATATTCAGTATCCTCATCATTTGGGCCACATTTCCTGCTTGGAATCTATCATGGGTATAGTGCATTGATTAAAATGTAAATTTCAATTCCAATCATAAGTTGATTATCTTTCTTGCTTTCTTTGTAGTCATGGTTACCCCCATTGATTGCCCTTTAAGACTGCTCATTGCAACCACCTTATCCGTGCTTTATGCAGGATTTGTATTAGTTTAAATCACAGTCAAAGTGCTTGTCTGTCAGCATCAATGATGACATCAGTGACAGTTTTAGTTCTTGATCTGTTTGTTCCTCCTGTTAACATTTCATATTGACTCTAGTTTCTCTCCAAGGCCCAGTAATCAGCTTGCTCTTCCCACAAATATTCAATAAAACTACCACTATCATATACCTGGTTCTAATAAATGTTCAAATTTATAGATAGAGTCCTGAAAACTGTATTTTAGACTCTTGGGGTTTTGAGCTTCTACTTTAAATCCATTTTTCTATCAGGACTGGTTGGATCAACGTCTCCATACCTTTGGGTCCAAACAGCACAGCGTAGCAGGGTTTGTGGCAGTAAGGCTGTCCATCATGCTGCAACAGGAAAAAATAAATAATTTTAATCATTTCTCTTCTCATCTTTTCCACTTGTGTACATTTCATAACTTTTACGATGCTTCAAATACTACTAGCACAACCAGTACTACTACAACTGAACTACTGGTGATATTATAGTAAAATACAGACGCCGACTAAAAGGATAAAAAGATGGTGCTTTAAAATTCCTCTAAAAGCTCTGACTCTTTACTTTGACTAATCTATGCCTTACTACCAGAAAAACATCAATGTAATCAATTTTCTAATTTACTTTTTGAAACCATAAATACATAATGCAACATGAGCTTTGTATGCAGACGGTATAATTAGTAAAACAAAACTATCTTGCAAGTATTTACCTGGATAGGCTACATTTTATAAATCCTCATTTTTACTTTTTAAGCTTCACATTAAAACTTTCTACATAAAAATGGGGATAACTAAAACTTACTCTCTAATTTGGTATATTTGATTTGAAAGACATGTTTTACATTGAGCAAAAATATGCTTTGCAAAGTTTTGGTCTGTTTAGCTAAAATGCTCCTCAGCTGCTCTTAAAATCCTAAATAATGAAACTATGGCCTGTTAATATAATAAAACACAAAATCTGGAGGCAAACATAACAAGATTTTGACCCAAACCAGCCTCTTTTATGTCATATTTGGGTTTAGATTTGAAACAGAAGACAACCAGGACATAGCAACAACTGCATGGCAGAAGTAACCTCATTACATTTTGCTGCCTTTGCAGCAGGAAAGTGGAAGCAATTTTTTCTATCATATTGTGCCGTGATAATGCCTTGTGTTAATTCTAGATCAATTTTAAACTTCAAAAAATATAAAGTTTAAAACATCTCTATCTGGTTTTTGGGGATCAATAATCCAACCTATATATATATATATA